>CAXHJY010000683.1:2500-10000 GCA_964016885.1 Eledone cirrhosa
TGTGGTGTAGTGTGGTGTAGTGTAGTGTGGTGTAGTGTAGTGTAGTGTGGTGTGGTGTAGTGTGGTGTAGTGTGATGTAGTGTAGTATCGTTTGGTGTAGTGTAGTGTGGTGTGGTGTAGTGTGGTGTGGTGTAGTGTGCTGTAGTGTGATGTAGTGTAGTGTGGTGTAGTGTAGTGTGGTGTGGTGTAGTGTAGTGTGGTGTAGTGTGGTGTAGTGTGATGTAGTGTAGTGTGGTGTGGTGTAGTGAAGTGTAGTGTGGTGTAGTGTAGTGTAGTGTAGTGTGGTGTAGTGTAGTGTAGTGTAGTGTGATGTAGTGTAGTGTGGTGTGGTGTAGTGTGGTGTAGTGTAGTGTGGTGTAGTGTGGTGTAGTGTAGTCTAGTGTGGTGTGGTCTAGAGTAGTGTAGTGTGGTGTAGTGTGGTGTAGTGTAGTGTGGTGTAGTGTAGTGTAGTGTGGTGTGGTGTAGTGTGGTGTAGTGTAGTGTGGTGTAGTGTAGTGTAGTGTGGTGTGGTGTAGTGTGGTGTAGTGTGATGTAGTGTAGTATCGTTTGGTGTAGTGTAGTGTGGTGTGGTGTAGTGTGGTGTGGTGTAGTGTGCTGTAGTGTGATGTAGTGTAGTGTGGTGTAGTGTAGTGTGGTGTGGTGTAGTGTGCTATAGTGTGATGTAGTGTAGTGTGGTGTAGTGTAGTGTAGTGTAGTGTAGTGTGGTGTAGTGTAGTGTAGTGTAGTGTAGTGTAGTGTGGTGTAGTGTAGTGTGGTGTAGTGTAGTGTGGTGTGGTGTAGTGTCGTGTGGTGTAGTGTGCTGTAGTGTAGTGTGGTGTGATGTAGTGTAGTGTGGTGTGGTGTAATGTAGTGTGGTGTAGTGTAGTGTGGTGTAGTGTGGTGTAGTGTAGTGTAGTGTAGTGTAGTGTAGTGTGGTGTAGTGTAGTGTGGTGTGGTGTAGTGTAGTGTGGTGTAGTGTAGTGTGGTGTAGTGTGGTGTGGTGTGGTGTGGTGTAATGTAGTGTGGTGTAGTGTAGTGTGGTGTAGTGTGGTGTAGTGTAGTGTAGTGTAGTGTAGTGTAGTGTGGTGTAGTGTAGTGTGGTGTAGTGTAGTGTGGTGTGGTGTAGTGTCGTGTGGTGTAGTGTGCTGTAGTGTAGTGTGGTGTGATGTAGTGTAGTGTGGTGTGGTGTAATGTAGTGTGGTGTAGTGTAGTGTGGTGTAGTGTGGTGTAGTGTAGTGTAGTGTAGTGTAGTGTAGTGTAGTGTAGTGTAGTGTAGTGTAGTGTAGTGTAGTGTGGTGTAGTGTAGTGTGGTGTAGTGTAGTGTGGTGTGGTGTAGTGTCGTGTGGTGTAGTGTGCTGTAGTGTAGTGTGGTGTGATGTAGTGTAGTGTGGTGTGGTGTAATGTAGTGTGGTGTAGTGTAGTGTGGTGTAGTGTGGTGTAGTGTAGTGTAGTGTAGTGTAGTGTAGTGTGGTGTAGTGTAGTGTAGTGTGGTGTGGTGTAGTGTAGTGTGGTGTAGTGTAGTGTGGTGTAGTGTGGTGTGGTGTAGTGTAGTGTGGTGTAGTGTAGTGTAGTGTGGTGTGGTGTAGTGTAGTGTGGTGTAGTGTAGTGTGGTGTAGTGTGGTGTGGTGTAGTGTAGTGTGGTGTAGTGTGGTGTAGTGTAGTGTGGTGTGGTGTAGTGTAGTGTGGTGTAGTGTAGTGTGGTGTAGTGTGGTGTGGTGTAGTGTAGTGTGGTGTGGTGTAGTGTAGTGTGGTGTAGTGTAGTGTGGTGTAGTGTGGTGTGGTGTAGTGTGGTGTGGTGTAGTGTAGTGTGGTGTAGTGTAGTGTGGTGTAGTGTGGTGTAGTGTAGTGTGGTGTGGTGTAGTGTAGTGTGGTGTAGTGTAGTGTGGTCTAGTGTGGTGTGGTGTGGTGTAGTGTGGTGTGGTGTAGTGTAGTGTGGTGTAGTGTAGTGTGGTGTAGTGTAGTGTGGTGTAGTGTAGTGTGGTGTGGTGTAGTGTAGTGTGGTATAGTGTAGTGTGGTCTAGTGTGGTGTGGTGTGGTGTAGTGTAGTGTGGTGTAGTGTAGTGTGGTGTAGTGTGGTGTAGTGTAGTGTGGTGTGGTGTAGTGTGGTGTGGTGTAGTGTGCTGTAGTGTAGTGTGGTGTGGTGTAATGTACTGTGGTGTGGTGTAGTGTAGTGTAGTGTAGTGTGGTGTGGTGTAGTGTGCTGTAGTGTGGTGTGGTGTAGTGTGGTGTGATATAGTGTAATATCGTGTAGTGTACTGTGGTGTAGTGTGGTGTTGTGAAGTGTGGTGTAGTGTAGTGTAGTGTAGTGTGGTGTGGTGTAGTGTGCTGTAGTGTGGTGTGGTGTAGTGTGGTGTGATATAGTGTAATATCGTGTAGTGTACTGTGGTGTAGTGTGGTGTTGTGAAGTGTGGTGTAGTGTAGTGTAGTGTAGTGTGGTGTGGTGTAGTGTGCTGTAGTGTGGTGTGGTGTAGTGTGGTGTGATATAGTGTAATATCGTGTAGTGTACTGTGGTGTAGTGTGGTGTTGTGAAGTGTGGTGTAGTGTAGTGTAGTGTAGTGTGGTGTGGTGTAGTGTGCTGTAGTGTGGTGTGGTGTAGTGTGGTGTGATATAGTGTAATATCGTGTAGTGTACTGTGGTGTAGTGTGGTGTTGTGAAGTGTGGTGTAGTGTAGTGTAGTGTAGTGTGGTGTGGTGTAGTGTGCTGTAGTGTGGTGTGGTGTAGTGTGGTGTGATATAGTGTAATATCGTGTAGTGTACTGTGGTGTAGTGTGGTGTTGTGAAGTGTGGTGTAGTGTAGTGTGGTGTGGTGTAGTGTAGTGTTGTGTGGTGTAGTGTAGTGTAGTGTAGTGTTGTGTGGTGTGGTGTTGTATAAATCAGGTCACATAAGGATATATATATATATATAGAGAGAGAGAGAGAGAGATACAGATATGTGCGTGTATGTGTGTGTGCGTGTGCATATATATGTGGGTATAATATATATACATATACATATATATATATATATATATTCCATACATATATATATATATATATATAAAATATTAAACAAATAATGAACAAACAATTCCTTATATTAAACAAAAAAAGTTCACTATTTAACGATCGTTTCTAGGGTATATATGTGTTATAATTGGTATGCATATTTAACAGATCTATGTACAAAATTATACAAAATTATACAAATTATCAAGATTAAATATACATACCTAACTCATATATACGCCGTCTTCAGAAATAATGTGATTATTTCTTCAGAAATAATGTGATTATTTCTTCAGAAATAATGTGATTATTTCTGAAGACGGCGTATATATGAGTTAGGTATGTATATTTAATCTTGATAATTTGTATAATTTTGTATAATTTTGTACATAGATCTGTTAAATATGCATACCAATTATAACACATATATACCCTAGAAACGATCGTTAAATAGTGAACTTTTTTTGTTTAATATAAGGAATTGTTTGTTCATTATTTGTTTAATATTTTATCTTGACTCTGTATACCGTTTATCTTTCACCGAAATTGGATTTTCATTACATCTCTTCTTTCCATGATATCCGGAATACATTGAGTTCTTCATACGGATTGGACACTACCGTAAACTCTTGGTAGATTTATCTACATATATATATATATATATATATATATATATATATATATATATATATTCAAATGTATAAATATATATATATATATACATATATATACATATATATTCAAATATATAAATATATATATTTTTATATAAATTTATTATATGTAAATATATACATATATTATATATATATATATTTATACATATATACATATATATATACATTTATACATATATACATGTATATATATATAGGTGTATATATCAACGTCTCATGTCTACCGTCATACTCTATGGTTATTGAAGCTGGAATCAGAGGGTGTCGCATCATTGAGAATCAAATTATATTCACATTCGTCCATATTTTATATATATCATGATAGACCACCGTATCCTGTATGTGGACGAGGGCATGCCCATATATATATATATATGTATATATATATATATATACACACACACACACATATATATATATATATATATACACACATATATATATATATATATATATATATATATATATATTATATATATACACACATATATATATATATAAAGGAACAATCGACTTTCGTCAAATCGGACCGAGGGAACAATGTTTCCGTTGGTCTTTCCAATTGCTAATACTATCTATCGGTCGCAACTCCAGGTAGAAGGAGCAACGTGAAATAAAGTGTCTTGCTCAAGGACATAACGCATCACCCGGTCCAGGAATCGAACTCACAACCTTACGATTGCGAATCCAATTCTCTAACCACTCAGCCACACGCCTTCATATATATATATATAGGAACCAGTAAGACCCCGACGGCTGAGCTCAAGCCGTTTCGACGGCTAATTCTGGACTCCAGAATTAGCCGTCGAAACGGCTTGAGCTCAGCCTTCGGGGTCTTACTGGTTCCTATTACCCACTCTACTACCCCAAGTATTGAGTACTTTGGTGCGTTATGGTCCACCTGGTTCCTTACCACATTTCCTTCGTTATATATATATATATATAGATTTTGAGTTTATGTTGGTTGTATACCAACACCTCAGTATGCATTCTGGAGCACTCGACGAAGTGCGCAGGTTGGTTTGGTGACTCCAGTACCTCAGTGAATTAACAACCCAACAAGGAACTGGGCAGATCAGAGTATTGACAATATTATACACCTAAACAACATATGTACTTGTCTATACCATACTAATTCAAACTGCCTGAAGAGGTCACAGCCAAAGATGGCTGTCACTGAAATATATATAGCAGTAATAAACGAAGCTAAATTTTAATTATTTGACTTCTATTTAACTTTATTCATATATATATATATATATATATATATATATATATATATATATATATATATATATATATGTAGGAGGTGAGTTTTATTGTAGTACAATAAAGCAATGCAGATATCGGATAAGAAGCACTCTACAATTTGTAGGACTGGAGTATACATAATATATAAGATATATGTTGATTTAAAACTGCACTATCCACAAGTGTTTTTTAACCTTCATATCATGTCTTCCTATTTTATCTGATGAAAACACAAATGTTATTGCATGATGATATTTGTTTTTGAAATGCGCATAATAAAATACATGGAACTCTTTTAAGCTTCTTTTGATCTTATATATTATATATATACATATATATATATATATATATATATATATATATATATATATATATATATATATATATATATATATATATATATATATATATATATATACATATATATATATATATATATATATATATATATATATATATATATATACATATATATATATATACATATATACACATATATATATATATATATATATATATATATATATATATATATATATATATATATATATATATATATATATATATATATATATATATATATATATATATATATATATATATATATATATATATATACGGGAAAAAATGAAACGAAATTTCATTTCCCACTCTTAGTACGGCTGTTACTTAAATATAAGTATGTACACGTACATACATATATGTATACCGACGTACAGTAGTATGTATATATATATATACATACATGCACACATATATATATGTACGTATGGATTCACCGAACATTTATTATAATGCTCGGTGTGTTTGTAAACAAACATCCCGTATTAAGCCGTAGTGTCTAGCAACCATCGTTGCTCGTTTGTTCAATACAGACAAAGGAACGCTGTACTAGTTTCAAGCTTATTAGCTATCGTCAGCAACGTATACCTTCCTGCCAGATTGTTGAACGTATATACTTACCTTATGCATATTAACGACAAGCGTTTTTTAAGCTTCATTTCATGTATCCCTATTTTATCTGATGAGGACGCAGATATCATCCCATGATGATATTTGTTTTTGAAATGCGCATAATAAAATACTTGGAACTCTTTTAAACATCTTTTGATCTTATATTGGTGGATTGGCAGTATCGGTAGAGGGTCGTACACCATGCTTTGACGCATAGAGTTACAGCCCTTGCCATTCTGTGTTCGAATCTCGCCGAGGTTAACTTTGCCTTTCATCCTTACGGGGTCGATAAAATAAAGTACCAGTAATGTACTGGGTAATTTGCTGGCCTTGTGCCAATACTAGAAACAATTATATATATATATATATATATAAGAAAGTAAGTCCATAGAATCATTTGATAAAATATATACAATATTTCTCTCCCCAATCAGCATACTTAACCATACAAAATCAATTAAACGAGGCTATAAGTTTAAAATGTATCTATGAAGAAACAATAGATAAATAAATGATAGCTATTTTATCAGCTATAGATATAGATATATACATATATATATATATATATGTATGTACATATATATATATATATATATACGTCTTTCATATATATATATCCACAGCCACAGAAGATTTACCCAGTATTTCTAATAGCCCGTAGAAATTGATTAGACATATAGCCAACCATAAACAATTAGGTACAAAATGAAAGTTATATATAAACACACATATATATATATATACCTATGGCTCTGTCTAGTTTATGTATATGTAAACACATATATATATATATATATATATATATATATATATATATATATAAATTAATAAAACAATGAATAAACAAAGAAACAGTTCCTTATATTAAAAAAAATTCATCATTTTACGATCGTTTCTAGGATATATATGTGTTAGAGTTGGTATGCATATTCTATAGATCTATGTACAATATTTATACAAACTTTCAGAGGGAATATACATACCTACCCATATATATGCTGTCTTCAGAAATAAATATATATATATATATATATATATATATATATATATATATATATATATATATATAACGAAGGAATTGCGGTAAGTATCCAGATGGACCGTAGCGCAAGATCATACATTTTCCAATATATATATATATATATATGTGAAGTAAGTCCATCGGAAAAGTCCAGGAAAAAAGAGTGCTCTATGTAGGCAACAGAGCTTAATTATTATTATTATGTAAATAATAAGGTTTAATTACATAATAAAAAACCTTATTTAGATAATAATTATGTAAATAAGGTTTTTTTAAAATCCAAATTCAATAAACAAACCAGGATTTTTTCATTCTGAGGATTGAAAGCAAAACCTTTTGCTTTTAAGAAACCACTGGTAAATATAATAATTGCCTTATGTTGTTTATTACATAATAATAATAATATATATATATATATATATATATATATATATATATATATATATATATATATATATGTGTGTTAGTTTTGCGAGGTTTTTTTATATGAAATCGTGTGTTGAAACAAATATTGTTATACTTGGGGAGAAACGAAAACCAACCAAACAGTGAGTGTGTTCTGTTATTAATTCTGGCAATATTACACAAATATGACCCTCCCCAAGTATAACAATATATATATATAAATATATAT
>CAXHJY010000683.1:20000-25000 GCA_964016885.1 Eledone cirrhosa
GCGTAGTTCTCTCTCGCTCTCTCTCAAGGTATCTCTGTGTGTCTGTGTCTTTCTCTCTCTCTCTCTCTCTCTCTCTCTCTCTCTCTCTCTCTCTCTCTCTCTCTCTCTCTCTCACACTCTCTCTCTCTCTCTCTCTCTCTCTCTCTCTCTCTCTCTCTCTCTCTCTCTCTCTCAGGGTATTTCTCTCTCTCTCAGGGTAGTTCTCTCTCTGCTTCTCTCTCAAGGTATCTCTCTCGCTCTCTCTCAAGGTATCTCTCTCGCTCTCTGTGTCTTTCTCTCTCTCTCACTCTCTCTCACACTCTCTCTCTCTCTCTCTAAGGGTAGTTCTCTCTCTCAAGGTATCTCTCTCGCTCTCTCTCAAGGTATCTCTGTGTGTGTGTGTCTTTCTCTCACTCTCACTCTCTCTCTCTCTCAGGGTAGTTCTCTCTCTGCCTCTCTCTCAAGGTATCTCTCTCACTCTCTCTCTCTCAAGGTATCTCTGTGTGTCTGTATCTTTCTCTCCCTCTCACTCTCTCTCTCTCAGGGTAGTTCTCTCTCTGCCTCTCTCTCAAGGTATCTCTCTCGCTCTCTCTCAAGGTATCTCTGTGTGTCTGTGTCTTTCTCTCTCTCTCACTCTCTCTCTCTCTCTCAGGGTAGTTCTCTCTCTGCCTCTCTCTCAAGGTATCTCTCTCGCTCTCTCTCTCTCAAGGTATCTCTCTATCTCTCATTCACACACACACACACACACACACACAAACACACATATATACATATATAGGTATATATGTATGTATGTATGCGTGTATGTGTTAGTATATAACATATATGTATGTATGTGTGTGCGTATATATGTATATATATATATATCTAAGGCTGGTAAAATTCCCGAGATCCATGGACGAGTTCTCTCCAGCGGTCTCTGTCCCACATTATCGCTGCCATGTCCTGCGTCTCCAACAGACCAGTGTCTGTCCTTAGGGCATCAACATACGTTAACCTTGGTCTTCCTCTTCCAGTGTGTCCATGTAGGGGCTCCCACAGGAGCACTGAGTGTAATGTCAACTCTGGATGTCGGTGAGCATGTCCAGCTAACCTCAGTCTCCTCTGTGTCTAAATTATTGTTTGCCAGGGGATGAAGGGGGCCCACCTACATATAGAAGGCTATCATTTAATTTTTATAATGAATAAATAACATTTTCGAAACATACATAAGTGGAAACAAAACAGTGCAATCAAATTTTTGCGGAAAAATGTCTTACCTTCTCCAATAAAAAATATTATGGATTTTGCGAAATCCAGTGACTTTCAATAATGACCAGAAGTCGACCCTAAATATTACTAATAGATCTAGGAAAGCCATGAACGACACCACATCTTTTTAACTTGGACTTTGAAAGTAGGTCTATAATTATCAATTTTCATTATACTTTTGTAGCTGTATCGGTGGCCTAGTTGGAGGAATCATAGACGGCGGTGATTCTGGTCTGAAGTCCGATCCTGGTCGGGAGTAGGGTTCCCAGTAAGCATTTTCAGTTTTTTTTCTATGGGTTGTAAAATAAAAACTGAAAAAGGTTACTTGTACCTCTTGACCAGGATTGAACACAAGGTTAAGATCTCCACCGTCTCTAGTACCTACCGCTAGGCCACTGAGACAACTACGAAAAATCTTATGAAAATTCATACTTATAAACCTACTTTCAAAATTTTCAAAACAAGGTTTTGTGGTGTCATTCATGTCTTTTGTAATATTATTGCTCCTACTAAAGGTCGACTTCTAAATCATTTGGGTGTTCCATAAACTACATCCTCGTTTTGTTTCTGTGTCTATATATATGTATGTTTGTATGCATGAATGAATAAATACACGAAGCTTTAGATTTAGTAGAATGTACAACCACTGATTCCAGCTATCTGCACTATCGTATATTATAGTTTCTAGTAACTCCCTGGGGAACTGGTCTTTACTTAATTTTTTTATTTAATTGTTTTTTTTTTATTTACTCTTTCTCTTAGTTTTCAGGTATTTTTTGAAAGCAAAGCATTGGCCCGTAAAATACTACAGTGGGCTCTTGCAATGCTATAATATATTTATGTTAATATATATATATATATATATATATATATATTAACATAAATATATGTATACATATATATATATATATATATTGACATAAATATATGTATGAATATATATGTATATATATATTTATGTTAATATATATATATATATATATATATATATATATATATATATATATATATATATATATATATATATATATATATATATATATATATATATATATATATATATATATATATATATATATATATATATATATATATATATATATATTAACATATATATATAATATATAAGATCAAAAGATGGTTAAAAGAGTTCCATGTATTTTATTATGCGCATTTCAAAAACAAATATCATCATGGAATAACATTTGTGTTTTCATCAGATAAAATAGGAAGACATGATATGAAGGTTAAAAACACTTGTGGATAGTGCAGTTTTAAATCAACATATATCAACGTATATGTTGATTTAAAACTGCACTATCCACAAGTGTTTTTAACCTTCATATCATGTCTTCCTATTTTATCTGATGAAAACACAAATGTTATTGCATGATGATATTTGTTTTTGAAATGCGCATAATAAAATACATGGAACTCATTTAACCATCTTTTGATCTTATATATTATGTATACTCCAGTCCTACAAACTGTAGAGTGCTTCTTATCCGATATTTGCATTGCTTTATTGTACTACAATAAGACTCACCTCCTACATATATATATATATATATATATATATATATATATATATATATATATATGTCTGTGTATAAATATATGTGTATATACGTATATAAGGGTCTGAACGTTTCGGACGCTAGTCTTTCATCAGAAGAAAGAATGAGAAATAAGATAGATTGAAGAGACGGGCGGGGTGGAATTGGAAAAAAAATTTTCAGAGAAAAATAACAGGTCGAGAGAGAGAGAGAGAGGAACAGGGGATATGATGAATATTGCATAGATTTAACATATATGCGTGACCTTAAATCTGGAGGTCTAGTTATGGCCACCACTATAAAGTGGAAGAGCCGGTTTAATACTGGCATCTCATTGGGTGCCATGACATACACACACACACACACATACATACGGATATATATGTCTAAATGTGTGTTTGTGTGTGTGTGAGTGTGTATGTATGTGTATGTGTGTGTATGTGTATGTGCGTATGTATGTGTGTGTATGTGTGTATGTATGTGTGTGTGAGTGTATGTGTGTGAGAGTGTGTATGTGTGTATGTATCTGTGTGTGTATGTATGTGTTTGGGTGCGTATATGTGAGTGGGTATGTGTATGCGTGTATGTGAGCGTGTGCATGTGTGTGTACGTTTGTATGTGTGCATTTGTGTGTATGTATGTGTGTGTCTGTATGTGTGTGTGTATATATATATATATGTGTGTGTACGTGTGTGTACGTGTGTGTACGTGTGTGTGTGTGTATGTGTGTGTCTGTATATGTGTGTGTGTGTATATATGTGTGTGTGTATGTGTGTGTCTGGATATGTATGTGTGTGTGTATGTGTGTGTGTGTCTTTAAACATCTGTACGTGTTCATTTGCTGATATCTTTTAATTCTATATTTCTCTGATAAATTTGGTAAAATACGATTCACTGATTTCTTCAAGAATTCTTCATCAAATCCTCGAAGAACATTTTTGATAGATAACCGGAAGTGAGTCGTTTTTCAATCCGGGCTCTTTATATGGCTTGGAATTATGGGAAGAATTATTTTAAAGAAATTAATAAATGCATGAAAATATAATATAAGGAAAGAAAATTAAAATCAACAGAGAAGAAGAAGAAGAAGAAGAAGAAGAAGAAGAAGAAGAAGAAGAAGAAGAAGAAGAAGAAGAAGAAGAAGAAGAAGAAGAAGAAGAAGAAGAAACAACAACTACAAAAAAACACCAATAACAACAAGAACAACTCCAGCATCAAAAACAGGGACACGAAGAAGACGAAAAAGACGAGAAAATGGCGATGGGGACGGTTACCAATGAGAGAATATTTGTGGGATAATTTGAAATCCATCTTATAAGTTTGATTCCATTAACAGAAGAGAAAAAATTTAAAACAAACAGAAATGATTTTAAAAGATTTCATCACAAAATTGATAAAAAAGAAATCATTTTTATTTTTTATATTTGAAAAATAAAAAAAAAAGCTGATATCTTTGTGACAGGCGAAGCTGTAAGTGATTTAACTGTCAATGATGGCGGATTTGGAGAAAGTTAGGAAAATGGCAGATATTTAGAGAGAGAGAAATTATCTGGACGACATATAACATGTTCAGATAACTGTCATGGCGTCTGATACCAAGAAATATTACATGGAATGTGTCAACAGGTTTTTTAGAGATAGTTTAAAATAAGATAGGAGAAAAAGTGGTTTAATGATGATGGAGAAGATGATGATGATGATGATGATGATAATGACGAGTTGTAGGAGTAGGTGGTGGTGGTGGTCATCGTCGTGGTATTTAAGGGAAAAAATTATGTAAAGTTTGAAAGTAAATCATGTATATATGTGTGTGTTATCTCTGCCTATATATACATATATATATATATATATTATATTTAATTATATATATATATATATGTATATATATATGATATAATATATATATGTATATATATATATATATATAAATATATATATACATACACACACTCACACACATATTTATTTATTTTTATATATATATTTATATATATATATATATATATATATATATATATATATATATATATATATATATATATATATATATATATATATGTAAAAGTTCTATTTAAATTGTTGGGATGCAACAAGCAAATATTTTTATAACTGATATAAAGCACTCAACAAATAATTGGAGTAAAAATACGATATTAACAAATGGAAACTATATTTATAAAACCATATTTATTTCATTATACATATTTCAGGGAC
>CAXHJY010000684.1:5000-12500 GCA_964016885.1 Eledone cirrhosa
TATAAAATAGTATATATATATATATTCTTTACTCTTCATTTCATATTTTGTTTTGAAAGCAGAATTTAAAGTCAATCGTGCTGAAGTTTGAATAATTGAAATTTAAGATTAACGGATAAATACACTCATGTTTCTTTGGAAAAAATATTTTGTTTAAAAGCCAAGATACAGATTTCCATCTTTTATGGTAACAACAACAAAACCAAATTTTATTTTAAATTATTTTAAATTATTTTTCTCGATTTTTCAAATTATTGTGACAACGATAGAGTTCCATATTACTTGACGGCCGAACAAACCAATTCACCACCACGGAGTTGTTACCATGGAAAATCCACACAAAGAAAAGGGAAGGAACAGATCGTTAGATGGGAACAAGAAAATAATGGTTCCATTGGTCTTTCTATTGCTAATATTCGCTGCCTGTCGCACATCCTGGCAGAATGAGGAGGCATTTAAACTTGGATAGAGCCGGAATATATACTGTAAATCTTGTGATCTTTTGACAATTCCTCTAAGTTGAATCTGCTCCACCGACTAAAGAATGAAAGGTAAAGTTGACCTCGGTCAGACCAACTTTGGACTCATAGCACAGTGGGCCGGAATAAATGACGAGTTATTTAATCTGACAATCTAACGAGTCATTTCCATAAAATACCAGTCTATTTCATTTGTTAGTATATGCTTCAGTGTCGTAAACATTGAAAGAAGATCGTTTATATGTGAGAAGCGTTTGATTCGTTTCCAGGATTTAGATCAAACACTTTAAGATGCATAAGAGAGAGAGAGGGTGAGAGAATGAGATAGAGCTAGCTATATATATATATATATATATATATATATATATATATATATATATATATATATATATATATATATATATATATATATATAGAGAGAGAGAGAGAGAGAGAGAGAGAGAGATGTGCGGGGATACAAAGAGAAATAATTCCAATAGGTTACCTTTAATTACTACTGAAATACAAAATATTCATCAATACCTAAGAAATTCCCAATGGATTACGTACAATTGTTTTTGCTGTGAACCTAGCTGAAACCTGACTTTAAAATCATTAAACAATCATCTGAAACAATGCAGTCTGTAGAAGCAATTCTGTCTGCGAAGAGTTCGTCAGTTTCATTAGAGTCTGGAATTATGCCACAATTATATATCTTCTGAAGAGAATTCCATTAATATTTTATGAAGCAATAAACGTCTGTAAAGCAAGAAAATTTGATAAATTAAGCAATTGTATAATTTATTATAACCATTTCTTCAAATTACTTTAAACATTCAGAACTAAACAAGTCATTAGAACGCAATCCAATAGATTATTTATTTTCTTTATTCATTTTTAAAATTATTTATCATTTTTTTGTTTTGTTTTGTTTTGCTTTTTTGGCTTATTCCTTTTTTATTTTTCCTTTTTTTTTTTAATTCAAAACATCATTTTTACATTTCTGTGTGTTTCTCAAGCGTTCCTTTTTCAAATAGCGAGCACACAGTATTCTATTGGATTAATGTCTTACTGATATGTAGTAGATGATGTTTGAATATGTCTATTGTAAAGATACAGTTCATATCCGCCTTTTGGAGATTAGGATACTACAAATGAACTTGAAAAATAGACACAATTCTACATAAAATGACCATAGCTCCAGACAGCCTATAAAGCCTGATTCAATATGTTTCATAGTTATTTACTAAATATATTTTAAAATAGTTCACTACACACACACGCACACACACATTGTGATTGTGTGAATGTATGTGTATTTGTGTGCATGTATGTCTGAGTGTGTCTATGTTTGCGCGTTTGTATTTATATACTCATACCTATAAATATATGGACATGCACACACACACATGCACACACATATATACATATGCATCAGCGTGTTGAAAAAAATTGTAGTATATTATATTTGAAAGGTTTTTCAGTTTAAGCTTAGTGTCACTGATTTCATTCCTTAAAGAGTTCTTCGAGAATTAAGATATTCTAAAACGCAGATTTAAATATTTCAATATATATATGAGAAAAACCACAGACCCTCCATCTCAACTCTACTTTTGAAAAGCAGAAGAACTGCGAAACCAGTAAAAGAACCAAATAAATAAATATATATTTTTTTAAATAAGACTCCAGTTGCATTTTCGATTTCATCTTTTTTTCTTTATACTTTCACTCGTGTAGGACACCTCGGTTATTTTTCATTTTGTAAAAAGACCTTACTTTCTAATATATATATATATATATATATATATATATATATATATATATATATATATATATAACAACTAGAAATTGATTAACACATAAATAAACATATGAAACAATCACAGGGGATAAATTTTACAAGTGTGCAAGCACACATAGATATGTGGGTAACTAGATAAAGTTAACTAGAACTTCAAAAATAGATACCTTATAATATGATTAATCTTCCCTGTGTATATTCCATTAAAGAAATATATTTCACCAATTAATCGAATGGTAAACCACGGAAGCCGATACTTGGATTTTCAACAAGGAAGAGGTCCAGCCATCTGTGTTTACGCATTAAGTTCAGATCAGCGAATGGCCAGTAACATGTGCTGTATCTACTAAAAATACACACATCATACCAGCTTCGTCCCAATACAAGAAAATCCAAGTATCAGCTTCCGTGGTTTACCATTCGATTAATTGGTGAAATATATTTCTTTAATGGAATATATAATGGAATATATACAGGGAAAATTAATCATATTATAAGGTATCTATTTTTGAAGTTCTAGTTAACTTTATTTAGTTACCTACCTAGCTATGTGTGCTTACACACTTGTAAAAATTATCCCCTGTGATTGTGTCATATGTTTATTTATATGTTAATCAATTTCTCGGACCTATTCATTAGAATCTTGAAGCTTATTTTGCGGGTGATATGGTGCATGCCTTTCTGGCATGACACCCATAATTTTGATTTAGATTAAATTCACTTTGATTTATGTTAATTTTGTATATATATATATATATATATATATATATATATATATATATATATATATATATATATATATATATATATATATATATATATATATATATATAAATCAAGATGGATACAGTAAGAAACGGGATAGACCATTACTCACCAGACTACTCGATATTTGGAATAGTAGACTATGGTTATATAAAAGAGTCAGGATCCCGACGGCTGAACTCCTGCCATTTCAACAGTCTGTCTTTTCTGTAGTCTAAAATTAGCCGTGAGTTGTGAAATATCGATCGGTACATACTTATAAGAACAGACACACACGCACACACATACGCACGTATACCCCCCCCCCCCCCATCACGCATATATCATAGTTTGCCCAAACATAAAGATATGTGTGTGTTTGTGCATTTGTGTGTGTCTGTTTGTGTGTGTGGGAGTGTTAGCACACTGGCGGTTTTGATAGTGGAAGCATATGACAAAATACGCAGTTTGATAAATACGTATACATAAGTACACACACTTACACACACACATATATATATATATATATATATATATATATATAATATAATATAATAAAATATAATATAATATATATCTATATATCTATATATATATATATATATATATATATATATATATATATATATATATATATATAGAGAGAGAGAGAGAGAGAGAGAGAGAGAGAGAGATTACTTCTATCTACGTCTTGTGGAAGCAATTGTGCTTATATATATATATATATATATATATATATATATATATATATATATATATATATATATATATATATATATATATATATATAATCAAAACACTCCTTATATAGTATCACTATAAGCAAAATAATAAAAATTACATTTAGAAAATTATCACGAACAGACAAACAGTTTCTCAATTAAAAAGACATCACTCTGAATACTAAAACGTTCATTAAACTATTTTTCCTTCATTTTTTAAAAGTATAAATTACTAATGGCATGCTAATTTTAAACCTTAAACAGATAAGACACAGTTTCAATATCGGAGAAAAACGAAGGAAATTCAAGTATGTTTTAATTAATTAAGAATAACTCTGCTTTTTCTTTAATTTAATATTTTTTTAGCGGAGAATGTTGTTTAATTTAGAGAAGGGAAAACACAACGTGGTTCTGTCATCATATTACGCTTGGACGCCATTTTAAAATCAAGATTCTTCGATATTCCTCTCATTTCTCAGCAAAGGAACACTTAGTAATTTAATGATTGGCTTATTTTTGTAAATATGTTTGACTGTAGGGTGATGAACTTTGGTATCTATGTATATGTGTATGAATGTATGTATGTATGTATATATATATATATATATATATATATATATATAAGTCTATATGTGTGTTTGTATATATATATACAATATATATATATATATATATATATATGTGTGTGTGTGTGCGTGTGTGTGTGGAGAGAGAGAGAGCGAGGGAAACAATGAGAGAACGAATGAAATAGAGAGGGGGAGGCGGAGGGAAAGAAAGAGATTGCGAATGAAGAAGAGAGACAGGGAGATATTCAATGTGGTTAACCATTTAGCAAGCTATTCCATTTCTATTTCAGTTTGACAACCACATATGTCATTTCTATTTTCATTCGTCTATATTGGTAATTACAAACAATAATGGATAATAGAGCAGTATAACGTTGCAGAAGAATGGCTTTGTTTTAAATCTTTTCAACTCCAATGCTACAAGAATTCCCAGAATGCAATGTAAATAAAACAGAGGATATGATCTATGAACATGTCAGTTTATCAATATATTGACTAAGCTGGTTGTAATTTTAGCCCACAATCAATATCCTGAAGAATTAATTATACTACCGTACCATAACTCAGAATATGCATGCTATAAGCATATAATCCTATGTCATATTGTGCCGAATAAATAAATATTTTATCGTTGTATATATCATATCATGCTGAGTCATTTACTCTCTGAAATATATCACTGTATGTCATATTATCTCTCTTAGCGTTAATATAATGAGGCTATTTCAAATCGTTACACCTCGGAGTATTAAACCATATCTTCAATACTTAAGAATAAATATTCTTCCTTCTTTTTCATACCTCTCCACGTTCAGCATTATTGTTTAACCCAAGATCAGCCGTCGGCTTGACAACGTCTATGACCAAAGACGCGCTAGCCGTAAACATCTCGTGATTTTTCATGACTATATAATTCAACATTCGTTTTCATTTGTCTATTTGGAGTATATGTGGTTGCTATTTATGCAAACACTGAGTGACTGCGTAGATGGTATCCAATCAGTAACATTTTAGCGACTGTAGTATTTCTTCTAAATAAGATAAAGAATGGGATTTTATTGTCGGTCTGGGCGTTTTCTATTTAATTGTAACAATAAATCTCGGAATAATAAAGCAAATATCATAACACGTACTTCTATTTCTTTTTCACTGTTTCTCCACAACAAGCCAGTAGAGTTTCATACATATTTATAAATTGTTTTAGAAAGCATGTCAACTTGTTGAAACTCACGAGGTTTACGATATAATGTTTACCAGTCACAGATCACTAGTTTTCCAGCATTTGGGGACTATGATTTTGTTTTTATTTTATTTTATTTTATTTTATATGTAATAGCAATATAACAACACTCCTCGCCATCAAAGGCACCACAACATTACGATGATATCGATGGATACTGCCAACACATAAATTAATGTGTAAGAAGTGAATTATTCCACTCATAAAATTACTCTTAATGTATTTCGCAAGCCGTGTCAGGACTGCACACTTGGATTACAAGTATAATCCATCTAACGAGTTTCAACACAATTTCCATCTATCAAATTTAATCCTATAACTTCAGTAGCCGATTTGAAATTATGGCAAAGACACTTGCCGAAGAGGTTACGCACTGGCATTAAAACCTAGGTCTCATGATTGCGAAAAGAACTTCTCATCGAAGCCTGTGTCTACAGCAACAATGCATATGATAACACTATAACAATCATCATGATAATTAAGAACACTATGATTTTGAAATATAATGTCATATCTCTAATATTATATCAACTTATAAATAAAAAACCAGTCGCTGATGAAGCTTCTAGGTAGGTTTTCGACCTTCTGGAACTAGCAGCTAAATCTGTCTCAAATACACAGTAAGAGTATTTAAATATTTGAAAAAAAACCTAGACTGTGGCAACTGGAATGTCTTTCATTATAGGTTTGCTTTATCAACTCTAAGCTTAAACATACATAAGTATAACGATTATAACAACATTTATTACACAATGCCTTATTACACAATCGGCATAAAATGCGAGGACATAATTTACAGCCAAAAATAACCTAAGAAAGGACCTCAATATGGTCACTAAAATAAGGCGAACACTCTAGATAATGTGTATTTGAAAAAGACGCGTTGGACACGGATAGAAAAGCTTCGATTATAGTCTCTTCGATCAGAGCTAATCTGTGACTAAAGAATAAAAATAATAAAACCAAAAAGAAATAATACTATATTACTCAGAAATGCCTCCTCCGCCCTTCCGCTCTCAAACATTAACAAGCAATGGTATATCACACGCTATCTTTACGTAACAAAAATCCTGCAATAATAACATGATGATTCATCATGTTAATCGTTATGTCAATGATTGTAAGTTAGAAAATACTAGTCTAAACCGACGGATTATTGGAATCGAATGTCGACGATGATAATGATGATAATAACAACAGTAACTATGATAATAATAATTTCCGGTTTAGGCACAAGCCCAACAATTTTTGGGGAACGGAAAGTCGATTAAATCGATCCCAGTGCGGTCTGGTACTTTACTTTATCGACCCTCTAAGGATGAAAGGCAGAGCTAACCTCGGTGGGATTTGAAATCAGAAAGCAACCGTATCCTGCAAAGCATGTTATCCGATGCTCTACCGATACTGCAAATCCACCGCCCTAATAATAATGATAATAAAAATAAAATAATTCTTTGACTTTATTTGATAGAAAAGCATTTGACTTCTTAGAAATGGTGGCAAAATTTCCCTTAAACCTTACCCTTTTTAAATTAGAAACCTTTGTTGACACACTCCTTGTTGCACTATGCTTAAAATAAAAACGGGAAGGTTACACTTGGAATGCTTTTCCCATAAGTATGGTTAACCAGGTAGGATCCTGATTTAAACAACAGCTACAACTACATAATTCCCCTCCTCCTCCTCTTCCTCCTCCTCCTCCTCCTCCTCCTCCTCCTCTTCCTACTACTACTACTACTACTACTACTACTACTACCACCACCACCACCACCATTACTACTACTACTACTACTACTACTACTACTACTACTACTACTACTACTACTACTACTACTACTACTACTACTACTACTACTACTACTACTACTACTACTACTACTACTATTACTACTACATTGTCATCAACATCATCAGCAAAAGCAACAACAAGAACAACAAAAACGACTAGGTTGATTTAATTTTAGAAGCA
>CAXHJY010000684.1:17500-40000 GCA_964016885.1 Eledone cirrhosa
CTCCGTGTCTCTAATATCCAGGTTTGATGTGTTATTATAATGTACTAGCAGTGGTACCCTGCGTTGCACGGGATAAGGTATTGTGAAATATATAACCACCTTAGCTAAGCTTAGTATTGCCACAACCACGGCTGGCAAAGAAGTAAGGGTCTGGTGGAACGTAAGTAAGCAACACTGGCTTAAAACGCGAGGAAGAACTTGTGTGCACTTACCAACTGTTTGGGGAATGAGTGTGAGATTTGTCTTGAGCAAGGGTGGCGGAACCACCGGAGGCAGAAGACAGCCAGACATGCAGACAGATATTATAAGGGCCCGTTCTAGACGCAGAGCGAATTGTAGGAAGTTACCTAATGCAGTCAGTCAGACATACATACAGATATTATAAGGGCGCGACTTTATATGTATGTATCTATCTAAAAATAGAAAAACTAAGAATTATAGAGAGACATCACTAAATCACCTAATGCGGTCCCTAGAGCATTTTTTGGCTGAGAACACTCCCTGAAACATAAATATTACATGTGTAAAGTTTGAAAACAGTCAGTTGGGTGGTTCTCTAGTTTTAGGGATTCAAACTCATACACACACAGACAGACATCCTCAGTTTTATATATGTAGATAAGGGCCATGACATGGACATTGTTGAGTTGTGATGAGGAATTTTTACCTTAGAATAAAATATGATGTAATATATTCAGAAAGACTCTTCTTAAGACGCTTTAAAAATTCGGCTCCTCTATAGTAATGGTCTGTATCATTTATCAGTCTCGAACGCTTAGAAAGCAAAATTGTCGGGATGACGGGATTTAAACTTGGAGGACAAAATCCTGGAATGAATAAGGCAAGACATTATATTCTACGATATTGACGTTGCCAATTTGCCAATTTGCCAAATACATTTATAAGGTGTATATATATATATATATATATATAAATTTGCGTGCAAAAAAAATAAATTTGTGCTCCGGCATGACCTTTGCTCAAATGGTTAAGGCAAACTAAAAAATATATATATATATATGAAAAACCACAGACCCTCCATCTCAACTCACCTTTTGAAAAGCAGAAGAACTGCGAAACCGGTAAAGGAACCAAATAAATATATATATTTTTTAAAAAAATAAGACTTCAGTTGCATTTTCGATTTCATCTCTTTTTCTGTATACTTTCACTCGTGTAAGACACCTCGGTTATTTTTCATTTTGTAAAAAAAAACCTCACTTTCTAATATATATATTTTTTAGTTTGCCTTAGCCATTTGAGCAAAGGTCATGCCGGAGCACAAATTTATTTTATATACATATATATATATTACAAAATGAGTTTTTTTTTCAAAATGAAAAAAAAACGAGATGCCCTACACGAGTGAAATTATAAGGAAAAAGGATGAAATGTAAAATGCAACTAGAGTCTTTTTAAGAATATTTATTTGGTTCCTTTACCGGTTTCACAGACAGTTCTTATGCTTTTCAAAAGTAGAATTGAGATGGAGGGTTTGTGGTTTTTCTCGATGTGAGAAAAACCACAAACCCTCCATCTCAATTCTACTTTTGAAAAGCATAAGAACTGTCTGTGAAACCGGTAAAGGAACCAAATAAATATTCTTAAAAAGACTCCAGTTGCATTTTCCATTTCATCTTATTTCCTTATATATATATATATATATATATATATATATATATATATATATATATATATATATATATATATATATATATATATATATATATATATATATATATGTATATATATATATATATATATATATATATATATATATATATATATATATATATATATATATATATATATATATATATATTGTTTATATAGAAATGGCTTCTACGGGCCTAGAATTGTTTCATTTGAAGGAAATCATATTTCCTTCGAATGATGCAGTTCTAGTTCTCTAGAAGCCAATTCTATATTAAACATAATATATATTCTACTCTGTATTGTGTATCTAACTTACTGTTTTACCCACGGTTGAACCTGTGATACACACACACAAATATATATATTTATTTATTTATTTATACATACATACCAACATACATACATACACTTATATAAAATAATCCATATATTCTTATATATGCATGTGTGTTTTTATGTGTGTATGTACCGGTTTGTTTCAGCTTCTACGACTTATGAGCGTGGGGAAGGTTTTACGTTGTTGCTACGTAGATGGAAATGCGCGTTCTTATACTGAGAGATTTATCCTCTTAACGAGGCGTATTCAATTGAATTATATGATTGTTAAAGCTAGAATAATATTATCCAAAATTCAAATGTTACTCACAAAGGAAGGTCTATTGAACTGTAAAATATAGATTTATGCTATAACTTGCAGAAAGGATTGGATAGAGTAAAATAAGACTACACTATCTCCAGTCTCTTTAAGTACCATAGTATGATTTATCTTTGTGGTCTCCGCGGAATTTGATTGATTTAATACAGCCACACACACACACACACACACACACATGTACACACCCCGAAATAAAGAAACAAAGACAAGCACATACATACACAAACACAGGCACAAAATCACATACGTATACCAATGTAAAAGTAGAGTCTAACTATATATACGTTTGTACACACTTACACTTTCACGTGTACAATATATATATACACACACACACACACACATATATATATATATATATATATACATATATATATATATATATATATATATATATATATATATATAGACACAGAGACACAGAGACGCACAGACACACAGATACACACACAGACACACATACACTCAGACACACACACACACACACACATATATATATATAGAGAGAGAGGGGGTGGTTAGATGGATAGATAGATAGATAGATAATTAAATAAAGAAGGGTAGAAAGAGTAAGTCAGAGCGAGTGAGCGACAGAGAGACAAGCTTTAGCTAAATGGATAGTCATAATTCGTTTTAAAACCACGTTTAAATATTTAGAGATAACTATACAGCTACTGAATGTTATTATATAAATAATACATAAAATAAGTATACCATAGCTATTACCATCTTGTGTGACATCATCCAAAATTGAATAAAATACACGCCTCTATATGCTTTTCCTCATAAGTAAACACATCTAAAATACAAACGCACATACATATGCATACACTCACACATATATAGATATGTGTATATATATATGTGTGCGTGTGTGTGCATCGGTGCCTGTGTTTATAATGTGTATGTATGTATGTATGGATGGATGTGTGTATGTAGGTTTGTATGCATATATGGATGGATGTAAGTATGTATGTACGTGCGAATATGTTAAATTGTGAAATACAGTTATTTCGGACGCGAAAGAATAGTTGGGTGAAGTTATAAACATTTGGTATATCTACGAATTTTATATATGTATTCATAATGATTGATTCCTTTCGGTATGTTACTAATCTGTCGATTTTGTAATCACGAAATGCTGATATTTGAAGATTAACGCGCCATTACCAAATGCAATCTTTAAACGGAGCGTTGAAAATATGCAAGACTTTTATAAACTCAATAGCTAACTCTACATTTCTTATATCTGATATATTAATTCTAGTGATAGGATTTTGTTTTTTTGTAAGAACCCATATCCTTCTTCATAATAAAAATCCCAAATATTAAAGCGAAAAAGGTAACAAAAAGGTAACATAAACATACATATATACATACTTGCAACTAATTTCTTTTTTACTATAAGACAAAAGGTCGCATACGTAGAAACGGTAACGTGTTGTATCACCACATTCTGGTCAAGTGTTTGAACTAACGAATCCCTCGATTGGTCATTTATTAATGGATATTTTACTGCATTTAAAAAAAAATATCCTAATTGACTTCATATTGTCTTGTTGTTGTTGACGGAGAAAAGACATTGAGACAAATGGCAGTAAGAGAATTCACCAGCCAAATTATATATGCAAACGTGAACATTTTCCCTTGCATTGTGGACATTTTTCTCATTATCTATCAAATTGTAAACATTCTGTGAGGAAATTTCTAGATCAATTTGTTTCCGCTAATACAAAATAATTTATATTGGGAAGTGATAGTAACCATGTTGATGGTTATGATGACTTTAATAGAGTTTGTTTTGTTAGAGGAGGATAGTGGCAATTATTGTGAAGTAGATGATGATGATGATGATGATGATGATTGCTATCACTAAGGTTGTCAATATAACCACTGCCGTTATCTTTTATAATCAACATCATCGCTCTTATATCCAAGTACATCATAATCATCGTCATCATCACCACCTTCATCACTAACATCCTACTCATTCTCATCATTATCATTATCATCATCATCATCATCTTCATCATCAACAAGATCATCATCATCATTCTCAATAAAAACAACAGCAACAACGTCATCGTCATCATTTCTAACTGATATTTTCAAGCAATATTGACAAAGTAACATTTGAAAGAAAAGGATTTTTTTAGAATGTACATACTACTATAAAATATTCATAATTTCCATTGATGAGCCCCTTTCAAGTTCTTTTTGATTCTTCTCTTAAAATTTCTCACTTTTATCTCTTACTCTCTTGCACTCTCCCCCAATTTCACTGTCACACTGGCTTTCTCTCCCCAAAGACTATCTTCTAAAGCAAACACATCTTACTACATGCACACAGCTGCAACAAGGACATAACACAACAGAGAAACCATCTTGAAAAAAAATCATGTAAATCTGAGGCAGATAAGCCATTTTACATGTTCATTGACACCCACAAGCATTAGTCAACGTGTGCATATATATATATATATATATATATATATATATATGTGTGTGTGTGTGTGTACATATATATTTATATATGTATATATATTTATATAATTATATATATATAAATATATATATACATATACATATACATATACATATACATATATGGTACATATATATATATATATATATATAAATATACATATATGGTACATATATATATATATATATATGCGTATATGCGTTTGTGTGTAAGTGTTTTTGTGTTTATGTATGACTTTGTTTGTACGCTTGGTTGAGCTGCTGGGTATGTAATTTCTGTCTTTTTTAAATATTTTTTTAAACTATTACCTCCTTATGTATCACAAGAAAATTATTTTTGTTTCAATGTCGATAACATTGCTGATAGTTATCAAAATATTTGAGAAGAAAGACCGACTGCATCGGCAGCCATTTAAATCCCAGGTGACATCATTGCATACCTGAGAAATAATGGATTATTATAAGAAATACTTTATGTCTAGTTCTTGTCATTTTATTTCTATTTTTTATCTCATATATTGTTGTTGTTAATATTTGATTTTACTTCATCATCATCATCATCATCATCATTTTTTTGTTTTTGTTGTTGTTGTTGCTGTTGTCGTCGTCGTCGTCGTTGTTGTTGTTGTTGTTATCATCATCATCATCATCATCATTATTATTGCTATTTAGCAGATAGAAAGGAAAGTAAGGATGAAGTATAGGTTGGGGGAGATTGCGTCGTGGTTAAAATTATATATTCACAATATATTACTTGTACACTCATACATCATATTCGCGGGTAGCCGAAATCCTGTAGGGTGTATTGATAGGCCTTGTGTGACTGTATCCCTATTGATACCTAAAGAAACAATAGTTATATATTTATAATTTGCATTGGTTTTTCTCATTTCGCTTTCGTATTGGTTTATCCCTTTATGATACCCATATAGTTTATAAAGACATTGTTGTTATTATTGTTATTCTTCGAAATTAACTTTGCCTTTCATCATTACGGTGTCGATAAAATAAAGTACCAGTAATGAACTGGAATAATTGCTGAGGGCAAGGGGGTGGATTGGCAGTATCGGTAGAGGGTCGGACGCCATGCTTTGCAGCAACGAGTTACGGCCCTTTATGGTCTGAGTTCAAATCCCGCCGAGGTTAACTTTGCCTTTCATCATTACAGGGTCGATAAAATAAAGTACCAGTAATACACTTGGTAATTGATGGCCTTGTGCCAAAAGTAGAAACAATTATTATTATTATTGTTATTTTTATTTTCTTTCATTATTGTTTCTGATAATAAATTTACAGTGTGCATTGGTAAGCCAGTTAATACAGCACATTGATTGTAATTAAAAAAAAAATAATAACATTATACATATATACACATGTGCATATGCATATGTAAATACAAGGAGGGATATCAATCTTACAGAGATAGTGCTCTTCTCAATACGTGTGCAGTACCAGTCAAAACAATTCTTTGCACCTCGTGCAGAGAGAGTAAACCAGGAATCATTCGCAAATATTGTTCTGTTCCTTTCTTGATCATTCCCAGTCCTCCCACAATCACTGGTATTGTAACTGCCTGGAGGTGCCACATTTTCTCAATTTCAATAAGCAGATCTTTATATTTTCGTAGCTTGTCAAATTCTTTTGCCGCGATATTGTGTTCACATGGGATGCTCATATCTATCAATAAACAGACCTTGTTATGTTGATCGTTTACAATGATGTCAGGTCTATTTGCTTTTATGGTCCTGTCAGTATGTACAGGAAAGTCCCAGAGAATTGTTACTTTTTCTCCTTCAGATACAGCCTCAGGGTGATGATTGTACCACTTGTCTTCAGCTTTGATTTTGAAATGCCGACATATTACCCAGTGTAGATATTGGCCAACTCTGTCATGTCTATATTTGTATTCTACTCTCCGCCTTTAGCCCGGAACTGCGTAGCCACAGATGGGTGTGCTTTTGGTTAACATCAGCTTGTTTGCTACGGGCCACATATTTGTCATGCAGAGGTTTCTGCTCCCAATTTGATGCTAATTGTCCTTGCCCTTTTGCTTTTGCCAGTCATTTTATGTGCCTAACAGCATCAATTGAAACAGTTTGTTTAGTCTGTCCAGCCTGGGTATCAAGCTTGCGATCAGTAGCATATTTTTTGTTATTATTATTGTTATTATTATTATTATTATTATTATTGTTCTTTGAGTCTCAGTCATTGATGTTATTTAACTGGAAAGTTTGTTGAAATGAATATCAAGCCACTACCTGCAGCCTCAGATATTCAGGACGTATCGGAGGGTTCTTGCTGTTCCCAGCAAGCATGCCTTTTGAAGCGTTCCAAAAAGCGTGGCGGGGCCAATTTTCTTTAACCATCCCTGGAAACTTTTTGAGATAGTACCTAGTGCGCCTATGACAATCGGGACCACTTTGATTTCATGGCAGTTCCAAATCCTTTTTACTTCCCACTTTAAGTCCTGGTATCGGTTAATTTTCTCCCTCTCCTTCTCTTGCACTCTCGTGTCGAATGGGCAGGCCTCATCCACAATCAGGCACGATCTTTTTTCCTTGTCCAAAACCACCAGGTCAGGTCTATTGTGTTCCAGTTTCTTGTCCGTCTGTATCCTAAAATCCCACAGCACCTTCACCTGATCGTTTTCTATATTATTATTATTATTATTATGATCTGAGTTCAAATCCCGCCGAGGTTAACTTTGCCTTTCATCCTTCCGGGGTCGATAGAATAAAGTACCAGTAATGCATTGGGTAATTGCTGGCCTTGTGCCAAAAGTAGAAACAATTATTATTATTATTATTATTATTATTATTATTATTTACTGTTATTTTTGTTGTTGCTGTTGTTATACGTATCGGGCGTGCTTCGCCTTGTTCTCAGTAATGTGTTGAATTTTACCAAGTTTCATTTAACTAAACAAATTTTCTATTGTGGAGTATTTACAAACAAGGGATTCTGGAGTTTTCGGACGTCAACCCCATTACCTTGGGGCGGACAAAAAGGTCTGTGTTTTAAGCATTTTTGAAATTTTATATATATACTTATTTGCAACATTTTCAAGATGGCCCCTTCGTCAGAAGTAGCGTTGAGAAGTAATTTCTATATAATTAACTAACACAAATCTCGCCCATAAAATTATTGGAAAAGAAAAAAAATATGTTTGAAAGTTCTAAAAGTAAAAGCACAGACTAAAACAAGACAGCAAAGAAAAATGGTGACATTCAAACAAATAGATATGTTTACAAATATAAGCGTACGCAGTGATACTTTGAATACCTAGAGGAAAATATAAAGGAATACTTCTAAAATGTAGATACAGACCCTGCTTTTACAATTCTCATCCCCGTCGACAATAACAAAAACAGTTTTGTTTTAGTTTTATACACAAATAAATAAAAATCTCTAAACATTGGTCGGATCGATTGAAATTTTAAGATTGAGAGAGATATTACAACATTTCCACCACTTTGTATCAAGATTTTATCGAAAATAAAGGGGTAAGGCGGAGTGTAACATACATCTGCTTCTCAAAAAACTTAGGAGCATTCACTGCACCATCATGGGCACACTAAAATTAAATTATTGTCATTGTCTGGGGTAATCTCGTTTCCTGAGTCCAAGGTACGACATAGGGGTGTGATTTTCTTGGTTTCGAAATCAAGGACGAGGTAAAGCATCAGGCTTAGTTGGTATACTTGCCTACATGCTCGTACCTTAAATATATGAATATATTGACGAAATTTAAACTAACGAGTAAACGAAGGAATCCATTTGTTATCGATGAATTAGTTAAAACTAGCAGAATGGCCCGGCGTTGTTCGGTATTTTCTCTAGGGTTCTTATATATTTGATATATATTTATCCTTCTCAAGCTTCGTGAAGTAAATACGTTTGTTTATATTTTGTTATTGAGTATGCAAAAATATCTGTACGCGAATATATATATAACAGTACAGAGAAGTACGGAATACCTTGGCCTCGGGTTGCTGTCTACATTTTGTGCTTATAAAAAAAAATTCGTCGTACATTACCAGAGTTTTTTCCGTTCGAAGAAAATCAATAGTTTTTCGCGAAATAAATACTTTTGTTTATATGTGTATGCAAAAATATCTGTACACGAATGTATAATTATAATTATATATATATATATTAAAATAACAGATTAAAGTTTAAGCAAAGAATCGCAGTTTTCACCCTTAACGGGATCTTCTGAAACTAGAATAATAAATCTGTGATTTATTATTATTATATATATATATATATATATATATATATATGTTTCGTTTCTGAAATTGTTTAGCAAGATTCTTTACCTGAAAACGTGCGTTGAAACCGATATTGTTATGCTTTGGGAGGGTCATGTTTCCAATAAGAAACACACGCACCAGTTGCTTTCACGCCAATTTATTATAAATTAAATTAATAAATTTAATTTATAATAAATTGGAGTGAAAGCATGGCGCGTGTGTTTCTTATTGGCAACATGACCCTCCCAAAGCATAACAATATATATATATATATATATATATACACTATACACACACACACACACACAGCGTCATAATGACGTAGTGCAGACAGCCAGGCATACAGACAGATATTATAATTGTTTCTACTTTTGGCACAAGGCCAGCAATTACCCAATACAGATATTATAATGGCGCAACGTTATATCTATGTATTTATCTAAAAAGAGAAAGACTAAGAATTATAGAGATAGATCGCTAAATCGCCTAATGCGATCCCTAGGTGATTGAACATTTGAAATCTTTTGAAATTGAATATTTGAAATTTTTTTGCTCAAAACACTCACGGGACCATAAGTATTACATGTGTAAAGTTTGAAAAAACTCGGTTGGGTGGTTCTCGAGTTTTAGTGATTGGACAGACAGACAGACAAACAGACATTCTCTGTTTTAGTAATATAGATAATCGCACAAACGACCTTAAAAGAGAATGGTCATATTGGATAATCCTGCAGCTAATATACATTAACATTAAATAGGGTGGTCATGGTTTGAAAACCTTTGGTTGTAGGTATACTCAGCCAGGACTGATATATGGCTAAATATGATAAAGAACAACTACAACTGCATTTCCAAAATTGCCTGATGGAGAAATATCAGATGATACTGACAGAAACAAACGAATCCCAATATCCCTATAACGAAGTTTTAGATACACGAAGCCTGAATGAAATACTGGATGGTCATAACTGGAACACGTTTGATCAAGACTTACTTGGAGCGAAACAACAATAACAACAATAAGTGATCTGAATATGACATCCAATAATTGTTTCTACTCATGGCACAAGGCCAGAAATTACCCAGTGCATTACTGGTACTTTATTTTATCGACCCCGTAAGGATGAAAGGCAGTGAGCCAGTGTGTGAAACATAATGCAAATCTACTCCATTTTTTTGTAACACTTGCTAGAGAAACGGTTAATTCATAGGTGTGTGTAACGCATACGTATGGTGCATGCATATATGTGTACATAGGTGAATAGTATGTCTGTCTGCTTACAAAGTCTAAAGTCTCTCTTAAGCCAGAGGCTCGTTAGGCCGGTGCTTATTCCGGTTTCATGGTGTGAAGTGACTGAGAGTACAATACCCACCTGTTCAGGACGCCAGTCCATCGTGGTGTTAAACACCCAGCTATTGCTGGTATTCGTTTTCAGCTGAGTATACTGGAGCAACGTGAAATGAAGTGTTTTGCTCAAGAACACAACACGCAACCCAGGAATCGAACCCATGACATTATGATCATAACTCCAACACCGTTACCACTAGGCCACGTGCCTTCACCTACTTACATAATTGCTTCTAATTTAGGTACACGTTGACTAATTTGAAGAAAAGTTGAACATTATTTAAATTGACCACTGTTTAACTGGAATTTTATTGTATCAACCACGGAGGATGGAAGGTAAATCTGAACTTGATGGGAGTTGCACTTAATCTAAAAGATGCAAAGCATTTTGTTCAACACATATTCTACTAATCCACCGCCCATGCGTGTATATACTTAATTGTTTCTATTTTTGGCACAAGACCAGCAATTATATCAGTGCTTACTTTATTTTATCGACACCGTAAGGATGAAAGGCAAAGTTAACCTCGGCGGGATTCGAACTCAGAATGGCAAGAACCGTAACTCTAATGTTCGTTGTAATCTTCTTTATAATGAATTGTTGCTATATTATTATTATTAACATCTATATATATATATGTATATATTATTCAGCGAGAAGCGACATACACCAATATGTAAACAGTCTTCTAGCCATATCTGCTGATTCAACTCTCATTTTGAAGCTCTTTTACTTTGCGAACATCATTTTATTTGTGCAAAGTAAGACGTAAACCATTTAACACCACATTCTTTCCCCGTCAAAGGATATAAAAGCCAGTGGCTGAACAAAAGACCATCATATATCAGCTCGAAATATTGACACATTATGGATTCGAATTTGATATTTCTAGCTTTGAAATTCACTATTTCTACGAATTCCTATTCCACTGAAATTGATGCTCCTTTTCATCGATATAAACTGATAATATAAAGTACCAGGATTACTTACACATTCTACTATTCAAATAACTTCCGAGTGACACTTCAACGGAGCTCATTCGGTGGATTGGCAGTAGGGCGGTGGATTGGCAGTATCGGTAGAGGGTCGGAAGCCATGCTTTCCAGCATAGTTACGTCCCTTTACGATTTGAGTTCAAATCCCGCCGAGGTTGACTTTGCCTTTCATCTTTACGGGGTCGATAAAATAAAGTACCAGTAATGCACTGGGTAATTGCTGGCCTTGTTCCTAAAGTAGAAACAATTATTACATTATCACTAAAGCAGAAATACAAGCGCGCAAAATTTCTTGCGGGCTTTTAAACATATATTTATTGTTTTATTTCAAATCCCCCTGGGGTCGAATTTTCCTTTTCATCCATTTGGAGTCGATACAAGGAAAACCAATCCACTACTAGTTTTAATTCAATCGATTATACCCATTCCTTAAAATGACCTTGTGCCTATGTTAGAAATTATTATTATTATTATTATTATTGTTATCATCATCATCATCATCGTCGTCATCCTCATCATCATCGTCATCATCATCATCATCATCATTGAAAATATTTCTACTACCAGAACATATCCTTCTCTCTTCCTCCTTTAGCTAAAACTATTCATGTATATTTCAGCTTGTTTCTATTGATGCTTTCATTTGTGTTCTACTTTTAGACTAGAGAAGCTAAACTATTTCTGTCCTCACAATAGTTTTGAAAGCGATAAAGACGTTTGTTTTGCTAGCCACGAAGACGTTTGTTTTGCTATATTTCCTTTGTTATATATTTAAAAGCATCTTTTTATTACTTCTTTTCCTTTATGCTGATGATATAGCAAAATATTTCAGGCTTCATAGCACGACACTTACTAAAATGTATTGTTGCTATATAAAAGAAATCATTATTTTGTTGAAATTCTACTTCTCTCATGGATAGTTTCTATGTGTTTATTGCGCCCTGGCTTCTGCGCATGCCAATGTGTGTTTGTATTTATTTTCTGTTTATGATTTCATAGTTTTATGTATTATCTTATGAATATTATTTTCCTTAGAATGCTTACACATTCTGATGAATACTATATTTTATAGTTCATCTAAGGAGAGTGAACTACAGAGCCAACGATCGCTAACGTTTTCTTCATCCCAAGCCTTATATTACCAACGGTTTCTTCTTTGACAGCTTTCTATGCTTCTATCCTCTATATTTTCATTATCTTATTTCAGATCACCGTACTATAAATGCTTTACAATAGCTTTTCACATTTTATATATACAATTTCTAACTCCTATACACTTCAGTGATTGAATTTTATCCTATAGTATATATTAATAATATATTTCAAAGAATTACTATATTATTATTTATAACTACCACTAGTTTATACAGGAACTAAAATTGCTTCGGTTTGACTACCTCCGTGTTATACTCCGGAGATACTAGCAGCCATATTCATATAATTGATATAAATGCAAATATTCGTATTTAGTCTAAAATATGAAATGTTCACAAAGTGCTGGCGATTTTATGTTGCAGCCATTTCATTTCTCTTATACTATTAAGGATTTTGGCAATATATTAAGGTATATCTCACAAGCTATTCCTCTCTTAAAGACTTAAATTTAACAGTACGCACGGTTATGTAATTTTTTATGTATTTTTCTATGGCTGCTGTTAACCTTTCCCTTTTAACATAAAGCACACAAAATGATTTCAGTATCTTTATGTAATTGGGTTTTCGAGTTATATAGGTTTATAAAGTACAACAGATAACTTACAGAAGCAGTGGAGATACAAGAGGATCAACTATATTTTTCATAGCTTTGGGCAGTGGAAAGATAGATTATACGTTGGGGACTATACAAGTAAAATTCATCCCTGCTACAAATTCTTCTAATGTATGATGCAATGAAGTAATGACCCATCCCGTGTTCTTCATCAAAGCGTCTTCGAATATTCGAACTCATAACATATCCATAATCTTGTGTAATCGAACCGATAAATAACAACACCACGAAGTGTGTGGTATGGTCCATGCAATATTATGTATGTACCTTAGGGCTACTAAATCAGAACACTCCTGGAGATACACACTGCTTGAAAGAATAAAATTGCACCTATATTTTAAGTAAAGCATATTATTTTAAAAGTTTAAAAGCTTTTCAAAACAATTCCTTGAAACTCATTCTCAAACAACGGCATACAGATTTAATGCACTGGGTAATTGCTGGCCTTGTGCCTAAAGTAGAAACAGTTATTATTTAGAGTATGATACTGATTATCATACATGTTGTAATAAAGTAATTGTGCGAATCATATTTGATAATATTAAGGAATACCTTATAGTAATGATTATATTATAGGTAATATTACATTTATAATACACATAATTGTCACCCAAGCAGCTTACAATTCTTTATATAAACATTGAACACAAAACACAAACACACGCGCACACACAGACACATACAGACACACACGCACACACACACATATATATATGAGTTAAATGAAGAAATATATATATATATCTTTACACAAGTATTGATATACATATATATATATACAAAGAGGTCCAACCGATACTGAGTGTTGCTCTATGAAAGAATTAACAAAGATCAACCCATTCAGAGCTTAATATAATATTATCTGGGAGAAGCAAACAAGATATGATTTTACGTCCCTTTACGATCTGAGTTCAAATCCCGCCGAGGTTGACTTTGCCTTTCATCCTTACGGGGTCGATAAAATAAAGTACCAGTAATACACTGGGTAATTGCTGGCCTTGTGCCTAACGTAGAAACAATTATATATATATATATATATATATATATATATATATATATATATATATATATATATATATATATATATATATGTATATATATATATATATATATACATATATATATGTATATATATATATATATATATATATATATATATATATATATATATATATATATATATATATATATATATATATATATAAATATATATATATGTATGTAAAAGGTAAACAAAAATAACAAACACAATCGGTACAGTATATGGAAGGGATATATTAAGTTTTCGCTTGAAATAGTAGTAAGAGGGTTTTAACGTTTCGGACGCTAGTCCTTCATCAGAAGAAAGAATGAGAAATTAGATAGATTGAACAAACAGGCGGGTTGGAATTGGAAAAAATGTCTTTAGATAAAAATAACCGGTCCATTCATGTTGACATTTCTTGATATATATATATATATATACATGTATAGATGCGCCTACGGACGCATTTACCTTGCAATCCTACAACTATGTCTATATATATATAGTACATTATGAAGAGAGAAGAAACATTTAGATATAATTAGTGATAAGATGTATCATACCTAAACTGCTTCTAGATTCCTCGACTACGTAGTTTCGTGGCATAATCAAAAACAATACATCATAGAGATATAGAGCCTTTGTGAGGTCTGCCGACTTATCAAGAGGATACCTCATTTTACTAGTTTCAAGAACACGTCTATAAGATGTAGTCGAGGAATCTAGAAGCAGTTTAGGTATGATACATCTTATTACTAATTATATCTAAATGTTTCTTCTCTCTTCATAATGTACTTTTGGCTCTGATACTGGTTCAGTCTAATCCATTCGGATTGGTTTGTCCCAGTTATTCATAGAGCAACATCGGTTAAGGTTGGCACCATTAACTCAAGGATGGATGTGGATATATTCATGTATATGTGTGTGTCCGCATGTATCTGTGTGTTTCTCAATATATTGTATATATATATATAGAGAGAGAGATAGAGAGAGAGAATATTTGACGTCTCCATCTAATGTCCTTTCGGATGTCATTGTTTTAGAGAATAAAAACTGTATTCAGTCATAAGCTTCTTTTTACCATATTTTATTTTGAGCAACTTTTTCAAAGACTTCTTGTTTGAAATTTATAATTGTTTCAGCCATTTTGCTTTCACGCGTTCAACTAATGAAACGTTTCCGGAAATTAAACGGCCAAGTTTCATTGATTAAGTTTCAAATAATCAATTTCATTGTTCTGAGAGAACATTGCAACAATACAAGAATTAAATGCAGTTCGGAGTACCCAACCAGTTACTCAACCGTATCTTAATGCATTTAACTATCCATCCACCGAGAAACACGGACACATCTTTGTAATCTTTATTTTCTCATTCTCTTTTTTTTTCTCTTCACTAAAATGTTCGATTTATACTGTCTCTACAAAAAAATGTATATATATATATATATATATCCATCCATTTTCCATTTATCAATCTGACCGGTCAACCAACCAATTATATTAATTCATTAGGATATCCATCTTTTCCATCTATCCATTCAATCCTTTAACCATTGTTCTATCTATCCATCCGTCTATCCATTCATCTACCCACATATTATCCATCAAACCATCCACCCATCAGTCAATCGATCCATCCATTCATCAACAAGCAAGCCAATCAGCCATCTAGCCTGCTGATCATCAATCCGTTTCCAGAAATATCAACTTCCTCGACCCATGCATTATCAGTTCATTCATATTGTAAATAGCAACACATTTTCATTATTGATTTTTTCCCCCCAACAACGTTTATGGGGGGGGGGGGTACTGGAACAATAAACAGGAAACTTCCATTCTATGTTTCAATCAATGTAGTCGCAGTTTCGATTTGATTTCATATGAATGTATCTCATTTATGTTTTCTACTACAAATAATGTTTAGCTTTAGTTCAAAGCCAGAATTAGGAGACCTATCATATTGTACCTACCACATAGCTGGTACATATTTCAACAATCCCAACAGTAAAATCGACATTATACAAAAAAAAATGACGTTTGTGTGCAGAATGTTAGTGGGAATAGTTAGCTATTCTCCAAAATGTTTGTAAGCTGTTTTTCAGTATTGAGAGGTGATTGCGTAACATTTATGGTGTGAGCGTTTAGTTAAATATTGGAAGGTCATTGTGTATAACTTTCGGCTATGAACAAATGCCTCAGAAAATGCTTGTGTACCTGAACAAATATAATCTTGTCAGCTGGAACCAAAATCAAGTGGTTGTGGTGACAAATAGTAATTATTATCTTTCCAAACCTCACAGATATTAAACAAGAGAAGATTCATTTCACGCCATCGTACAGTTAGGTTCTTTAAATATATCGATGACAGCCAACGAGCCTTCATATCATGTCGGCAACATGAATCGAATTTGTCATTACAAAATACAAAGTAAAAATATTACTATTTACGGTGTGATGCACGTTTTCCTGTATTGTGTTGAGTGTGTAATATATGAGCTATGTTATTGTGTTACTATGATCTCTTCTTTACCGTCTAATCATCGTTCCCTGCATCTATTGGGCAGATTACAGTATCTGCTCTTACCCTTCTCTTGTAAGGGTCACGTTTTACTGACCAGAAGGTCAACCTGCTGCTAGTGCCACCTGTGTGGAATGCCCTGTATGCTGCGGCAGCTGATGCGTAGATATGCATTGGATCTCCATAATATGCAGAAATTTCTTGATGGTGAGCCGGTCCAGAATCATTTTGTTGCAGCTCAGCTTTTCGACAATTCCAATTTTACCTCAAACGAAGATAAGTTTGTGGTTTGTGCGTCAATAGATGGTATGGGTTGACAAAAACGATGGCATTTTCGAATGGATTCTAGTCACCGGCGAATATTAATTTAACATCTTATTCTCAAGTATTCTTACTACAGGTATAATGCATAACTTTTCGAAATCCTTCGATTGCAGTGCCATAGGGGATATTATTGATCTTGAATTAAGTAAATAGCCATGCTAGGATCGTCAATGTCGAGGCTGCTCGAGATGAGTACAAAACGATGAAATCATTCTGTGTATTCGTTCAGTGTCCAAGCATTACTAGTTCGTAGAGTTCTTTATAGGACGGATTTGACTACCAGTCGAGTGCATCATGAAAAGACGACATACTTTTGCAATCTGTGTTTTAGTAATGATCGTTTATACATCGCGCTTGTGACTGTAAGCTGTTGTCCTTTTACTCTTTTTACGCAGAAATTGGCATTAGGCACTATCCTCTTTCATTCTTTCCTTCTTTCTTTCTTTTTCTTTCTTCTTTCTTCTTCTTTTTCTTTTTCTTCTTGGTTGCTCCTCCCCCTCCTCCTCCTCCTCCTCCTCCTCCTCCTCCTTTTCATCACCGTCCTCCTCATCCTCCTCAACGGGATGATCACCACATCTAGCACCATTACCACACCACCATTGCTATCAGTACGATCATGATGATGATCATCATCATGGTCAAAACCATTATTATCATCATCATCATCATCATCGTCATCATCATCATCAGCAGTAATGTTGATATTACAACAAAATCACACAATATTAATTTCATCTTCATAAAACAGATTCTACACAATTCCTTCACGTCTAGACGGCAATATTTCCAATAATTAAATTCGCTTAAGGCCTAATTCCGAATGTAATATCTACTCTAGTTACTTTTAAAATAACAATCATTTCACAAACATGACGTGGCGTGTTTACGTGGTCATTACCTAATTCAGGATGACAAACACACACACACACACACATTTACACACATAGACACACACACACGCATACACACACACACACACACACACACATAGACACACACACACACACACACACATATATATCTATATATATATATATGTATGTATGTGTACGATAATGGCAATTGCAAAGGCAAGATGTAGAAAGTAGAAATTCATATGTCATTCTATTCAGAATTCACCATGATACGTATTTCTGTAGCAAGGCAGTCACCACTCAACCACCAACATCACTTCATCAGACAGCACGTTAACTAATAAGGTTGTTATGTAACATTCCATTCCAATATAAACTATAATGAAATGTGTATGTTCTTTCGCAGCCTGTCTTTTTATTTATATCCCATGGTGTCATATGATGCCTTGTTGGTAGTTGCGTGATAATTCTACTATGTAACCATGAAAGCAACAGAAATATGTATTACGGTGGATTCTGAATAAAATTGAGTTATGAATTTCTATATCTGGCCTTTGCAATTATCTTTATTTTACGTATACTCCGTCATTAACTACTAACTCGCATTTGATGAGGATGGTGATGATGTTGATGATGATGATGATGATGAATGTCCAATAAAAAATATTCACTCATCGGTAGGAATGACCGCGTATATTAACTGAGGGTAAAAACCCATTACAAATCCGGGTTATTGAATATACCCTTTCCCTGTTTCTTTTCCTCCTGTCTTAAACAAGCCTTGTCTGGGTAGGTGTAATCAGCTTCGTCATTCTCGCCACTATCACCCACTATTTGCGAAACACTTTAAATATTAGAACGACTCTCTCAACTCTCATTTTCCTCTTCAATTGGTACAAGAAGAAGTTAATGAGGTCTTGCTCTCAAACCTTTCACCCGTGATCAGCATACTACAACTTTTACTACAGCTGCTATGCAGAAAAAAAAAAATCTTGTCGCTCTTCCTTGTGTTTCAATTTTTTCTATAGATTTGGCTAACATTCTGATGAGTCGACACGATTCCACGATATAATCGCCCAGAGTGCATCACGGAAAGATTCGGCCGTTCGCACTTCCGTGCCTATAGAGCATTTCTCAAACAAGGAAGCACCCCTATAGCAATGCCATACCAAGAACGTTTCCAAATTATCATTGTCTCCAACTTGAAAGTCCAAAAGTATCTGCTCAGGTTCTCTTATATAATGCCAAGATTAGTTACTAGGCCATCGTCTCTCACTCCCTCCCTCCCTCCCTCCCTCAAGAGAGAGAAGGATAGAGACGAGAAGAAGAAAGAAAGAACTAAAGAAAGAAAGAACGAACGACGAATGAATGAAATGTACAGAAAATAGAGTGAAAGAATAAGATTATTTTGCTTCTGTTATAGTCTTTTTTTTTTTACTAGTAATCATATGAAGTGATAAACCTATTCTTGTGTGCATATGTATGCATGAAAATGATTTTATCTTCGTAGTAGGAGAGAAAGAAAGAATTAATTAATGGAAGAAAAGAAAAATAAGTACCGAAAAGAGAGATTTATGTACATACTCGCGTGAATGTACAGATGCATAGATAGCACACAATATGTGAGATTTTCTACTTCTCCTTTCCAATTACATTATCTCCATCTCTATCTATTCCTCTCCTTTCCTCCTTTTCCTCTCGCCCCCATCTCTCTCTCTCTGCCTCTCTATATATATGTATATATATAGATATATATAGGTATATGTGTGTGTCTATATATATGTGTGTGGGTATATATATATATATAACCAAATGAAAAAGATATATATATACACACACACATATATATACATGTATATATGTATATATATATATATATATATATATATATATATATGTATATATATATACATATATATATATATATATATATATATATATATATATATATATATATATATATATATATATATATATATGCTCACACACAGATCTTTCTCTTTTTTCACTTTTTCTCCCACATTCTGTATCTAACTATCTATCTATTACCCGCCGTCACGTCTTATAATGTCCCATTTTTGTACGCCCCTGTGGCGAATAAAGAAATATATCTATTAATATTTCCATTTATCTTTCTATCTGCTCCTTTTCTCCTTTCTCTTTTACATTCGCCGTTTCTTTCACTCTTTCTATTACCATATCTATATTATAATCTGTCTATCCTAATTTTGGTGTCCAACACTTACCTTCATTACCTTTCTCCTCGTCGTTTCTCTTTCCATCTCTCTCTCTCCTTCTCTCCCTCTCTCCCCCCTCTCTCTCTCCTTCTCTCCCTCTCTCCCCCTCTCTCTCTCTCCTTCTCTCCCTCTCTCCTCCTCTCTCTCTGTCTCTGTTTGTATATGTGTAAACCCCCCCACACACACATATATATATATACATACATACATACATACATACATACATACATACATACATACATACATACATACATACATATATAAATATATATATATAGCCAGTCTGATGCTTGGCCGAAATAAAGAATATGTTTTCCTCTACTGTGATATTAAGTATTCGCTCACGCAACCGTCATTTCTAATCGGATATACGTATATATATATATATATATATGAAATATACAGAGAGTGAAATAGAGAACGAGATAGATAGATAGAGTGAGAGAGGGAGAGAGCGAGAGAGGGAGAGAGAGAGAGAGAGATGGATATATATATATATATATTCCTGTTTTAACGACATCACAACTTTCTCCGGCTTAGCCTGTTCCCCCCCTTTCGGAACTTTCCCCCGTTGATGGGCGTGAGCCCGAAATATTGGGATTAAATCTCCACTACGGTAACCCTTCTACCTTTGTTTTGTTTTCATCTTTGTCTCTCTCAATTTTCACTTTCTCCTATTTCTCCTATCTATCATATATATATATATATATATATATATATATATATATATATATATATATAGAGAGAGAGAGAGAGAGAGAGAGAGCGAGCGAGAGAGTTGTGTTTTTGTTTGGATTGATTTATAAAGTTTTATATACAAACAAACATCTACGAAAGAAAAGACTCAATATTAGTTAAATTCTTGATACCTATAAGTTTCACCTCTGGCGCCATATGCAACCAGTAATGAAAGTCCAGAATTTGTTAACATTCATTCAAGAATCCTTTTTCAATGGAACATTTCTGTGTAAGATAGTATTGGTAAATTTAGTTTAGATTTATAATAATTAATAGTGGGTTAAATTTAGAAATTAAACGCCTGCAATAAAGAAATCGACAGACATATTTCAGGACACATTATAGTACGTAAGTCTACTTACTCTATGTATGAAACATGACAGAATGGTAATGGTAAGTTATGCAGTTATGCATAAAAATGGCTACACTGCAACTCCACCACTACATCATCTCCCACTACGATTCATTTAAAATCAGTAGAACAACAACCGGTACACAACTATAAAATGAGATTTATGTGCCCAAAGAGATGGGTTAACAACTTTTTTGATTGCTCGTCCTGTCTACTATTTGTGGTGCTAAATACCATTAGAAACAAATGAAGGTAATACAATCCCTCTCAAGCACTGATATTTATATTTAAGTAAGTCCTTGTCTACTTCTAATGAATCATCAAGAATATTCTTATTATGATTGATTTGCGTCAGCTATAAAAGGTTTTCGATCCCCAGGTGAAAACCACGTGACTACATTTACGAGACTAGTGCTATCGATACAGATTTAGATGCCTCGGCACTTCATTTTAGTCATTCTATAACTAGTAAACATTAAATTATACTCGTGGATTGGCAGTATCGGTAGAGGGTCGGACGCCATGCTTTCCAGCATAGTTACGTCCCTTTACGATCTGAGTTCAAATCCCGCCGAGGTTGACTTTGCCTTTCATCCTTACGGAGTCGATAAAATAAAGTACCAGTAATGCACTTGGTAATTGCTGGCCTTGTGCCTAAAGTAGAAACAATTAAATTATACTCAAGTATGGAATTCAATGAGATGTTTTTGTTGTTATTGATTAGTTTCGTATTATACCTGATCATACAGGACTATGATCAAAGGCATACTTAGCTGCGTGGTCATTTTGAGCTGCCATAGGCAACGAGAAAGACAGTTTCCATAGAAGTGTTTGTAGCCTGAGAAAGATATTTATGTTTATTCAAGCTTAACAAGGTTCTCTTATGAAAAGCATTTGTCTTCAGGAATAACAAGGATATGAAGAGTTACTATAGTGCTTACAGTTAACAATAATCTTTTGGATAAACAAAACTCAACAAGGTCAAATTATTATTATTATTCGATAGACCTATTTTTATTACACGTTTTAACTGCGCTATAGACCATAGCTCTGTACACGTTCGGCATGCGCACCATTTTGTTTTGGTTTTGCATTTTTATTATGTCAAAATCAGTATAAATAATATGTGATCAATGCGTAGTAGTGTATTTCTAAGTAGGTTGTTTAATTTTGTAAGATGTTAGATGTATTTTCTATCTATAAAATAAAATTTCCAGTTACAAGGCTAGTTTCTATGTTTAGTCACCATATTTCGTTTATCCTCATTTTCTGATATATATATATTTACATCA
>CAXHJY010000684.1:45000-50000 GCA_964016885.1 Eledone cirrhosa
GTACATATATATACATACGTACATATATATACACATACACACACATATATATATATATATATATATATATATATATATATATATATATATATATATATATGTGTGTGTGTGTATATACGTATATGTTACTTTTGCAATAACTATATATATTGCTCATGTATAAATACGCGCGCGCACACACACAATATATTGTGTTCCCCTCTTTATGCGCTTATATTGGTATACTAGTTCTACGTTACACACACACACACATACACACACACACACATACATACACACATACATACATGTACATTATATATATATATTATGTATATGAATCTGAACAATATCGAATACACATTGCGTATTCAACACCACACCATCATCACCACCACCATCAACCAACACACCCGCCAGCACTATCCCTCACCCACAACAATAGTTTCTACTAGTACTACTACTACTACTACTACTACTACTACTACTACTACTAACATTTCTATCTTTGCTGCTACTGCTGCAATCCATGTTTTATTCCTATCAACAATATCATTAACACAACCACCAACACTACTATTATATATCACCACCACCACCACCACCATCACCACCACCATCACCATCACCACCATCTCCATGACCACCACCATGTCTATGACCAACAGTACCGAAGCTGTTTCTAAATCGTGTCTTCATCTGTCAAAAATCCCTGCAAAATGTCTCTCTATTCTCACTATACTTTCTTTTAAAAATATAGAAACCACAAGAACACATATGATAATATACCCCTAGATACATTATTTTAAAATGTGAAGAGTTGATCACAGTTGAAAATAAATCTTTAATCAAATCTCTGCTGAATCAAATCTAACCTAGGGCTAAAATAACAACAACTATTGCATTTTAAATGTATAGAATAAAGTAATGTAAAAATCATTCCTCTCAGAAACACACTAAAAGAAATAATTCTAGAGGACTTGAACTCTACACTTGATAACCAGCACCTCTGTCACTGATCTAATCGGTCATTCACCTCTTTATAGAATCTCTAAACATATTTACGCGTACTATTAAATAATTGGGTCAAAATATCCATGATAATATGATATAAACCAAGTTATTAAGTTAATATTTTCAATACATCATTTGGCTATGATATAACCTGAGATAGAGAGGGGGGGGGGGGAGTAGGGAGATAGAAAGAGGGAAACCGAGAACAAGAGAGGGACAGGGATGTAGAGAAACTATAAAAGAAGAACGTTTCTTACAATCAATATACGTTTATTTTACGGATATGACGTAAAGATAACCGGATATGACATTTTAAAGTAATTTGCAAAATATAATTACATCGCGTGTGTTGCTAATAATATTTTCATTGACCCATTCAGCTTCATTCATCAAATTGTTGCTTTCATTTTTGTCTGTCTGGCTGTCTAGATTTTCCCTTTCTTTTTCCTTCCTTTTTTTCTTTTTTTTTCCTCTTCTCTTTCGCTCTCATCCTTTTTTTCATTCTTTGTTTCCTTCTTTCTTCCCCACTTTCCTTTTGTAATTTGACGAAGCATCTATTGCTTTCAGATTTAGTGGTTTTAATGATTTGATTTCTTTCGCCTTCAGTGTGAGATCGTAGATCAAATACACTTCGCCAACATATTGATTGGAAATCTTTATTTCTTATTTTAAATACGCTATATTTTCTAGCGTTGTATAAAGTAATGATATGATGTAAATTTATATATGTTTCGATTCGTTTCTTTCAATTAGTTAATTGCAGTTGTGGCAATTTACTTATTTGTTAATGATGATTGAAGTCTCGATTTCATATCTAAAATTATAGACATATTCATAATACAAGTAGATATTTATAGAATCTACATAAAGTTGTTTCTCTCTATATAGAGAGAAATCTAGTAATATATAAATATCGGGATAAATATATGAATTTATTCTTAACTAAAAACGAAATATTGTTTTCATAGTTATAACTCTAAAAGAGAGTGATCTTAATATCAACGTGGTTCGGATTCAGTTATATTTGGCGTAGCTAGAAACAAAGTCATGTTAAATGATGATTCACATCCAGAATAAAAATCCCGGTCGTTTACATCTGGCAAATATATGTAAATTTATGTACAAAGTTTTTAAATATATTCACTGTAGAACATTTTATGACATAATATACCGGACGTAACTGAATATATGATATAAGGATTCGAACATGTGTACAATTTATGTAAATATCTTTGACCTTTATTGATTCCAACAGCGAGTGTTCCAGTTGATACAATCAACGGAACAAACTGTTCTAAAATTAACAGGCAAGTGGCTGAGCATTCAGCAGAGATATATACCCTTTGCATAACAATTATAACGCATTTTTGCAATTTGTTGACTAGAGCAATGTGAAATTTTGCAAACCGCTTTCACGTTGCTACCCTCCACTCGACTGGCAAAAAAAAAATGAGTTTTATCTGTAAATCGAAGGGCCAGCACTGTCATATTCTGTGTGACGCTGAATCTCCCTGAAAACTACGTTATGACTACACCTGTCTGTGGAATGCTCAGCCATTGGCACGTTAATTTCACGAGTAGGATGCTCCTTTGATTAGATCAACAGGAACACTCGTCATCGTTATAGAGGGTATAGTACACACGTATCATTTAAGATAAAACTTATACAAAAGTATCTTTTTTATCTATACGTCAGCAGAAAGGTTATTTTTGAGGTTTCACACCTTGTTTGCTCTCTGTTAGGTATGCTTATTGTCAGAATGTTTGAAGGTCATTTCTTGATTCAAGAAAGGGTTTTGAAACGACTCTCTGACATAAGTCCAGACTTCTCTTATGTGATTCTGGTTTGCGGAGGTCAATTCTGCTTCATATATTACCGATGGAATGTTGCACTGTTGGTCAAGGGGTCATTCTTCTGGTCTTTTGCACGAGGATCCGGAAAGTGGAAGGTTCTTGCGTCTATTGGTGATGTTTATTGGGATTTAATGGTGTTAGTACTTGAATACACTACTTTCACTGTGTTAGTGTTAAAATTGTGAATCTAAAAGTGCTAGGAATTTATGTATATATATGTGTGTGTGTGTGCGTGTGTGTGTGTGTATGTGTGTGTGTGAGTGTCTGTGTATGTATCTCTCTTTCTCCCTCTCTCTCTCTCTCTCTCTCTCTCTCTCTCTCTCTCTCTCTATATATATATATATATATATATATATATATATATATATATATATATATATACTATAAAATTCCGTTATAACGGAATTTCACTATATATATAGTGAAATTCCATTATGACGAAATTCATGGGGTATAAAACAAAGTCGTTGTAACGAAACATTCTGTATAATGAGCTCGCCCTAATATATCGAGCTTGCGACTGGGTACTGACAAAAATTTCGTTATACTGAAAAATACGTTATAATGGTAGTCGTTATAACGGAATTTTACCTGTATGGATATATATATATATATGGATATATATATATATATATATATATATATATATATATATATATATATATATATATATGAAACAATCACAGGGGATAATTTTTACAAGTGTGTAAGCACACACAGCTAGGTAGGTAACTAACTAAAGTTAACTAGAACTTCAAAAATAGATACCTTATAATATGATTGTGTGTGCTTACACACTTGTAAAAATTATCCCCTGTGATTGTTTCATATGTTTATTTATATGTTAATCAATTTCTAGTTGTTATAAAATGCTCGGACCTATTCATTAGAATCTTGGAGCTTATTTGACGGGTCATATGGTGCATGCCTTGTGGCATGACACCCATAATTTTGATTTAGATTAAATTATTTTTGATTTACCTTAATTTTGTATATATATATATATATATATATATATATATATATATATATATATAGGTAGAGAGATGCGAGAGGGAAGCGAAGTGACATATAGACATTTTTAATATAGAGCCATATTCAGTCACAGCCAAGAATCCTTATAATTATCCTCTCTTATATAAAAAGGCGGGCAGTCTTCACTCTACATTCCGATTGCTTATGATAGCAAAATCACTTCCTCTCCAGTATATCAGCCGCAGCACTGGCCTTACGTTATTATATACAATACATACATATATATATATATATATATATATATATATATATATATATATATATATATATATATATATATATATATATATATATATATATATATGTACACATATATATTTATATATATATATCTATATAGGTAAGTTACATCCTAAAGTATGATACAGTTCTAGTCCTATAGAATCTCATATATTATATATATATATATATATATATATTTCGTTTCTGAATTTGTTTAGCAAGATTCTTTATCTGAAAAAGTGTGTTGAAACCGATATTGTTATACTTTGGGTGGGTCATGTTGCCAATGAGAAACACACGCACCAGTTGCTTTCACTTCAATTTATTATAATAAATTTATAAATTTAGGAATTTATAAATTTCCGGTTGGTTGGTTGGTTGGTTCCACAACCAGATGGTTGTTTATATATTGTCAAAGTTCTTTCGTCACACATTCTGTGACCTCTTCAGTGACTGGCGATTCTTTTCTTTGTTTTTTGTGCCTCTCCTTTGTTCTGTCCTACGCCATCTTGTTTTATATATATGTAATCTGAGATTTTTGAATATTAATAATAACATTCGATTCGTTTGCATTTATGCAAACAAGCCTCAATTTGATAGCCATGTCAGTAGAATGAACCCTTCATTCTTGCTCTTGTGTTGGCATGTGAACATATATATATATATATATATATATAATTCACACATATATATATATGTTCACATGCCAACACAAGAGCAAGAATGAAGGGTTCATTCAACTGACATGGCTATCAAATTGAGGCTTGTTTGCATAAATGCAAACGAATCGAATGTTATTATTAATATTTGAAAAACTCAGATTACATTTATATATATATATATATATATATGTGTACATATATATATATATATATATATACATATATATATATATA
>CAXHJY010000684.1:57500-70000 GCA_964016885.1 Eledone cirrhosa
GGTAGGGACCCTTCGAAAAAGATCTGTCCGAGATGCGTGCGCGACGAGGAAACCGTCGCGCACGCATTTGTACACTGCCCGGGCGTTTCCGACCTGTGGGGCTATGTAGAACGACTATTGTCGCGGGAGGGACCAATCTAGTTGACCACCGAGTCCATTGTCATGATCAAACCGCCACCCTCCTTTAAAAACGAAGGAGAGGCGGTTTTCCTATGTGTTATGGCTATGGTGAAAGAGGTTATATGGTGGACGAGGTTAAAAGGGCTGAGGTCAGACACCTTTCTCTCCGGCGAACAACTGATTCGTTTTTTCAAATATCATTTTGGAAGAAGAATCAGGATGGAGAGAGACGCGCTGTACCCCAGCAAATTTGATAAAAGGTGGGTGAATGTTGCAAAGATGGCCCGAATGGTTGGGCCTTCTCTCTATATAAGCCTGTAGGCTGAGTAAAAAGAGGAAGAGAAGAAGGAAGTACTCACTCTTGGTGCTCCTGGAGTTGAGGGTTGTACATTTTTTCGGGGTGTGTACAACCCCTGTGTAACGCCTCCCCCCCCTATTGGGGATTTCAATTGTTATTTGTTATTTTATTAATAGTTTTATTTTCATATACCTGTATGTAAACTCCCCATTTGTATTTGTCCCCTTCTTTTGTGCCCTTGTGACTAATAAAGAAATTTATCTAACTATCTACATATCTATCTACCTATCTAGACTAGTTGACTATTCGTCCGTCTGTCTCTCTATCTTTCTATTTATCTATCAAACAGTCTATTTGTCTTTCCGTCGGTCTGATTGTCAGTGTATCTACCTGCTTCACTATTCTTCTATATATCTATGTATCTATCTATAGATCGATCTGTATATCTATCAAATAATGCGATCACACTCTACACAACAGTATTGAATCCTCATTCAGTTAATATTTTTTAAATACAATGCCATTTTAAAACCATTCTGATCTCTCCTTCTCACGCTCACAGAGAGAGAGCGAGAGAGAGAGAGAGAGAGAGAGAGAGAGAGAGAGAGAGAGAGAGAGAGAGAGAGAGAGAGAGAGATTGTTATATTTCACTTTATCTTTATCACTAGTTATTGGTTAGTTCGTCAATGTTCTTTTGTCACACATGCTGTGACATTCTCAATTACTATCTCTTCTCTGCCGTCCTTATCTTCTTTCTTGTCGTAATCTGTTACTCCATCTTGTATTGTCTTATGGTACATTTTGTTTGTGATTCGCGTATGTGTTTGCACTGGTGCCTTTTTCTGTGTGTGTGTGTCTTTGTGTTTGTCATGTCTATGTGGGTTTTATGGGGGGGGGGGTATATTTCACTGTTTATCTCTTTTTTCTCACTATTCTGTCTTCAGTCATTAAGTTACGGGCTGTTACTATTCCACTCGTGTTTTCTGTTCAGGCTCGGACTATCTTCTATTATGTATGCGGCCTCCGTAATATGTGTGAATGTGTGTCAGTTCTATGTGTGGACAGTAACTTTATTTCTCTATTATCTATTGAGACCTTGTGTTTCAGTTTGGTGTGTTGTTATAACACTGATGAGCTTTTCTCGCCAGTGTTCCTTTAATCTCCCCCCTGTTATGTTTCTCCTATGTATATCCTTGTCTCGTTTCTGCACCATCCCTCTGTACATCTTAATCTATAGATTACATTTCTAGTGTTGTAGTTTAGCTGCCAAAAACACCAGAGTGTCATATTCTTCGATGTTCCCCCTACTAGCGCATCGTTTTAGAAGAGCATTAGACAAAATGAACCCAAGGATTAATTTTGTAGAAAAAGTAGGAGCTCCCATAAAATCCCAGATCAGTAGGATATACCTTTTTTAAGAAAACCCCTTGTACGGATAGAAACTGTATATTCTGTGAGGTACCCCTGCAGCTAAACTTGAAAACTAGAAATGTAATACAAATCATTTCATAGCAAATTGCTGATTAGCAAAAAATGTAAATTTTGATATTCAATTTAAAAATAAAACACAACTGTAACTTGTTTATTTTTTATTTAACCTCTTTTTTTAGAAAATTTCTTCCGATTTCTATGTTTTAGGCATTGAAGATTGCGACTCGGCAAAATATAAAGCTAAGATTCAACTTTATGAATTCCTCCATCCATGTAGTATGTTTGTTCTAATTTACTTTGTCGATAATTTAATACACCCGATACGATTCTTACTTTACACAAATTTATTTAACTCTCATTGTCATTAATTTCTTCCTAATTTCTTGTAATTATTTAACTTGTACTTCAATATTGCTTCGCTAAGTGTGTGATCTTAACGTCAAATATTTCGTTCAAACTAAGCAACACCATTCTATTTGTTAGTTTAGTTTGCAGGTTACTCTTGAACATATTCTTTCAGTCGTGATATTGCTTCGTGGCACACTGTAAATAGCCAATACGCATTATGATAAATTAAATGCTAACAGTTTGTGTCAATAGTTCTCTACTTTTCCAATTTTAGATTGGTCAGCCAAAGCAAATAGGCGAACAGCAGAAAGACGAGGTGAAAAAAGAATTGGTTTTGAAGGATTTCAATATTTCTAGATTTGAAGGCTTTCTATATTTCCAGATTTTTTTTTTTTTTTGCACATCATTTGAAAACGAAATCCTAACCATTATTTTTTGCATATTAATATAGAGGTATGTGTTTTTTAGGGATGTTTCTGGCCAAACCGTTAGAGAAATCTTATTCAAAGTAGATTTTGTTTCCGTGGGAGGTACTATGATTCTATCTCTATGTTCATTGCAAACCTCTTGTAAAATGTAAAATTGTATAGTTTATCGAAGATTCTATGGAAATATTCTATTCTGTTTTGCGAAAATAAATTAACGTAGGTCTCATAAATGATAAGGTTCATTAATGGTACCTTAGTACACCGCATTTAATGCCCTTGCACTATACGTGTTACTAGATTTATTTGAAAATGCACTTTTAATATACCGCACGAGCTAGGAATTATTTATACATTGTAACTTCTTGTAAACCATCTTGTGACAGAAAAAGAACACATTTTCAAAGGTTGGCTAGACTATATATATTTCCGTATATGATTCACTTTGTAGGGCAGATCCGTATATCATTGATAAGTTCCTTTTAACACATAACCGATCCTCAAGAATATGGAAGCATGCTAAATAGAGAGAATGGAAAAAATGCATTTTAAGAGAATCAGGTTTGACAGCAAAAAAGAAAACTTTTTCACGATTTAGTGCATGTTAGCAATAGTTTTTCGAGCAGAAATTTACCGTAAAACTGAGCTACTAATTTGTAATTGTTTATTGTAACATGGACACATAGATGTTTTTCACTAGCATTATCATTATCAAGGGCGTGGATTGGCAGTGTCGGTAGTGCATTCTGAGTTCAAATCCCGCCGAGGTTAACTTTGCCTTTCATCCTTACGGTGTCGAAAAAATAAAGTACCAGTAATACTGGCCTTGTGCCAAAAGTAGAAACAATTATCATTATCAAGGGCGCTGGATTGGCAGAATCGGTAGAGCACCGGACACCCTGCTTCGCAGCATAGAGTTACGTCCTTTTATGTTGTGAGTTCAAATCCCGCCGAGGTTAACTTTGCCATTCACCCTTATGAGGTCGAAAAAATAAAGTACCAGTAATGCACTGGGGTAAATGCTGGCCTTGTGCCAAAAGTAGAAACAATTATCATTTGACTCGTCAAAAGGGTAGTGGCTATTATTTAAATTTAACTTGTTCTTTCAGTAAAGGGGGAGTAACAATATATGTGCAATGTTTAATGTTCTTTACAGTTTTAAATCGGTTACAATTGATGATGAAGGAATCCCTGCAATAATTATAATCAATACATCTGAATGATCGACTCTACGAATACTTGTACAGCAAGCAACACATTCTGCTAACTGTAGTACTAATTTTGTTGTTTCTTATACGGTACAACATTCGTAGTTCCATGGTTTAATACTTTAATTGATTCGGTTTACATACATATATATATATATATATATATATATATATATATATAATGTATATACATATAAATACTTATCATGAATCTGTATTTACTGATCTAATATATATATATATTAATTCGTTAATTTACAATTATGATTGAATCTGAAGAAAACAATGAAAACGAATTCCAGTGATCCTTCTCAAGAAAATGTCGTACAAACTTAAACCAGGGAGATATCAGGGGATGTATTTGATTAAAATACTAAATGTTCCCCAATATTTAGGTATGATATAATAGATATTATGTGTGTAGGGAATGTAAGTAAGGGTCAAAGCAGCATATTCAAATAAGATTGGGCTTATCTACATTTACATGGCAGGAAATATAAAAACACACAACATTTATTGATATGGTTTAATCAATAGTCTTTTATTCGTGGATCGTAGACAGACAAGAATTTTCGAGAAATTCTTCGGTATTTCCCTTCCATTTTCATGTTGCATATTTTTCTTTCAGTTCACATCATATACCTTAAATGATGACATTATATATTCCAACTTCACTTTGTTTTTGTTTTTTTTTAACTTCAGAAGTGTAAGAATAAAATAATTGTATCTACTTTTGGCACAAGGCCAGTAATTACCCTAGTGTATTACTGGTACTTTATTTTATCGACCCCGTAAGGATGAAAGGCAAAGTTAACCTCGGCGGGATTTGAACTCAGATCATAAAGGGCCGTAACTATGCTGGAAAGCATGGCGTCCGACCCTCTACCGATAGTACCAATCCATCGAATAAAATAATGATATGTAAACAAAAGCATCCAGAAATGTAAAAAACACCTACTCGAATAGCATATAAAGAAAACTTATATCGTCTATCAATCATCTGGATGTCAGCTTTTGACATCGAGTTGATTTCGTGTTATATAATAGTTAATGTTTGTTCAACAGAGCAGATGTGACATATATTTCTAGGATGGAATAGTTTTATATCTATATTCATATTAATACATTATTTAGTTGTGCAATCTAAGATATTTTAAGGTATGATAACAACGCACATTAAATATAAACGCACACATGCACTAATACAAACAACCGCACACACACATTTACACACACTATTGATAATTCAAGTTGAATGCACAGGCTCCATTCCTTTTTTTTTAAATACCTCAAAACTGAAATCAAAATAGATCGACCGTAAACTATATTAGTGTTTTTTTCTAACAAAATGCGATAAGAAAACCTGGGGAATTCGCATTTCTATTTCAATATCTAGGTTATTCTTTCAGATTTACGACAGTTTATATTAATTTTCAATTTGTAAATTACGAGACACATTTCTCAATCTCCAAACAACAATTATAATCACAATTACCACCATTCTCATACTCATCCTCACCCTCCTCTTCATCATTATTATCACATGAATTTTTCTTTTCAATAATGCCATAGCAACAGGGAATAGAGGTCATTATCACCGCATTAATTATGACAAAACTTTTAACTAAATTAATCATAGTTTAAGTCGATATAACACATTTCCCTGACATTAGTTGCCGTGGTGGAATTGATTATAGGTGTCAGCTTCAAATGAAGCACAGATGAACTGGAGGTAACAGTGAGGTGGTGATGGAGCTGATGTGAGATCGAATTGTAGAAAGTAATTCATTTCTGTTTTTGCAGGCAGATGTCGTAACAGAGATGCTTAGAATGCTTTGCTAGTAAGTAGTATTGGTATTATTACTATTATTATTGGTAGTAGTATTCGTAGTAGTAGATTTAATAGTAATAATAATAATAACAATAATTATGATAATTGCTAAAGTTGTAATAATTAAAGCAAAAGTCGTGGATTAGTATTACTGGTATCACTAATACTAATACTAATATATCATTTATAATAGCAGAATTAACTGTAAAAATGTTAGGGATTGCATTCGAAGGCATAGGAATTATCTCCCTTGCTTGTTGCTTCTAGATTTTACATATTCCGAAAGGAAGTTTTTATCTACTAATTGCATGCAATATCTCAGTTACACAAATTTCTAGTATAGCCTTTGTGAGTCCCAACCGTATATGTATTTATTTCACCGAGCAATTCCCTGATGCATTTTACCTCAGCAATATTATTAATATTGTTTTTCTTTATAACAACAATATTATTCCGCCATTTTCCAATTTAAACAGAATCAATTAAGCTTCGCTTTATCTCTCTTAGATAGAATCATCACAGGTAATTCTATTGTCTAATATACCAACATTACTTGTTTTCCTTATATTCAGAAGACAATATCTTTTGTTATCAACATCTATTTTTCGTAAAGATGAAATTTTGAATTTATTTATTTTTCATTGCAATCTCAATTGTTAAATGGCTTCTCTTTACTATAGCTATACAAAGTATCAACTTTCCAAAACAATATATTCTATATCTTTTATTGACCAATATATTCTTTAAAATTTTTCAACATTTTCTAAATATCGATTTGTTTTTCCTGTACATTAGAAGTTGTCGGAAGCCTTTTTTTTTTTATTCGCCTGTCTTTGTATCAGTATTTTCCCGAATACATCTGTCTACCTGTCTATCGCCACACTCGTCTCTCTCTCTTTATTCAGTCTGTCTGCTTATAAATTTTTCTCCTTATCACTTTAAAAATTGAATATATTATGGTCGAAAATATTACTGTTCAATCAATTACAATTTAAAAGAAATATGCGTGTACAAATTTACAACGATTCAAGTAGTCCGTGTTGATGGGAGGATTTTATGTGTGTCGATGAGTGTGGAAGTATCCTTGGTACTGAGTAAAACATTAGAGGAGACACCTTTCTTAGACAAATAAGTAAAAATTGAAATGTAGTGATGAATTTGTTTTGATATTGTAAAAATTAAAAAATGATTTCACGAAGATAATACTGGTGAAACTACTGCCGGATTATTACATCTTGTTTGAAAGTAATTAATGCTAAGGTTCCCTCGGAGTAGTGTAGGGGTATTTTGGAAGGTGAACAGGAGAGTAAATATAAATTACTGCCTGCTTCAACTTGAATACACTTAAACAAACACACAGACAGACAGAGAGACAGACTGATAGATAGACAGACAGACACATAAACACACACAAAAACACACACATACATACACACACAAATACACACACACACACACACATATATATATATATATATACATATACATACACACATACATACATACAAACACACACATATATATATATATATACTAGTGTGCATGCGAATTATATATATATATATATATATACATATATATATGACGAACTATGTGAGTTTGCTTGTGCATTTTAAGGAATTTTCACGATATACCAATAAAATGGAGAAATGTAATAATATTTATAATCTTTTGTTCTTTTATTAGTTTAGTCATTAGAATGAAGCTATGCCGCGAAACCGCCTCGTATTGCATTACTTATTTTACCGAACTCTTTTGGTCGAACCGCTAGTTTTCCGAGTATAAACAAACAGTAAAAGTAAACACACACATAGACACACATAGACAAACACATAGTCACAAACACACGCTCACATATACATATATGCAGGTTCCGTCGGCGGAGTGTCATTCACAAGGCATTATTCAAACTGGGGTTATAGTAGGAAACATTTACCCGAGGAGCCAAAACCCCATTTATGAAACCAACTCCTTAACCACACATCCTATGTTTCTGCCTATCTGTAGTATATTTCTTTAAAGAACTAATGAATGTATATCATGGCCAACACTAGAATTGTATTATACACACGTTTTCTTGTCAACATAACTAGAATAGATTTATGTGGGTTACATTTTCGTATAGATGGATGTCCGAACTGTAGAGTACCATATAGTATTGTATCGGGAGGTTGTCAGACCTAGGCTAGCTGACGTTGGAGACACATTATATCATAGTCTCCGTTTCCAAATTATATCATATACCTTTCCTCCTGCCTTTCCCTTCCTATGTAACATTATAGGAAAAGTATTTAACATGATTTTACATTTTGAAATTAAATCATCACTACCACCATCACTACCATCACTATCACCCCACCACAATTTGGGGATGTCAAATTGGGATTGTACTTTGCATAAATTCGATTCTGTTCTGAGTTGTGTGAGTTGTTGCTGTTATAGTGTCGGATATTTATTATGTAAGGGTTTCATATTGGGTCTTATATAGTGTCTGCATTGTTATATTTGTTGGTGGTAATTTCCATTTGCATTGTATGTGATATGTCCAGAGAGTGACCTGTTTAAGTTATGCTATTGAGTTGAAAGTTTCTTGAGACAATTGCTGGCCGTGGTGGGCAGTGTAGAGATGTGAGCCTTGGTATGGTTTTTATGAATCTTTTCATGCCTATTGCTCAAATTACTATTGACACTGTTTCTATTTTCATATTCAACTTTCTATTCGTATCAATTTCCAGATCCTAGTATTTGACAGTATGTCCACTTCGTTTCAGTTAATGTTTTCATCAGAAGGGATTGAGATGTTTATCGAAGTAAAGATATTTTCATTTTAGCAATAGATAGTTATTATGTCTGGATGGTTTTCCTTGCTTTATTTGTAATTTACCTGTCGCTAGAATGGTGCCACGTATCATATTTGATGCATGATTATAGTACTTATTCATCCTCACATTGAACTGTCTATATATTACCTAGTTAACATAGCTGCCGATTCGATATGATGTGATCAGTCATTTCACCATTTTTATTGCATAGAATCCACTTACTATAAGCATCTATTCTCTTTATTTTATTTTTGCAATTATTTGTATCTATGCAATGAATATAGACCGTTAAAATCAGTCCGCTTTCTGATTTTATCCAAACCGTTTTGACCCCTTGTTAACTTGCTTCCTGACTTACTTTCTGTTTGTGGAGTCTTGCTGGGTATTAGACATGAAGTTGTATTTCTTCTCCAGTTTTCCTTAATTATAATGTATAATGTATTTCGTTTTATTCTAACAGTTTCAGTTCTTTTAAACTTCCATCGCTTTTTTGTATATAGAAGAACACTTTTTGTTTGTTTATTTGATTTTCCCATCAAACAAACAGTCTCACTTTGCATCTAAGTGATTATATACTATGACTATTGTTATATTTACGTCTTAGGTAGGTATATTCTATATAACTGAAATGTGGAGTGATAGCTTCGCAATGTTGTCGAGAGTTTCCTGTTTTTTTCTGTCTAAACTCATAAATTCACTTAATTTTTAACTTATTACGTTCAATTTGTAGTTTCTTACAAAATCTGGTGTATTTACACCTATTATAATATTTCTGAGATTTAGTTCAGCTTTTAGTATTATTTTAGTATTAGGCTACTTTTAGTATTTCTGCTACGACTTTTCATTTCTCAGTCTCGTCTATTTCCAAGTATTTATATGGGTGTCCCTAGTCTAAGTCTCTCATTTCAACGCCTATGTATAAGTTAATAATTATTTCTACTTTTGGCACAAGGCCAGCAATTACCCCAGTGTATTACTAGTGCTTTATTTTATCGACCCCGTAAGGATGAAAGGCAAAGTTAACCTCGACGGTATTTGAACTTAGATCAGAAAGGAGCATAACACTATGTTACAAAGCATGGCATCCGACCGTCTATCAATATTGCAAATCCACTGCAATAAGTTAATACTGTTAGCGAAATTGCCTCTTCATTTGGCACATTTGTCTAATTCCATACTCATTTATATGTCTTCATTGAATTTATTAGCAATGTTTTGTATGTTTTCTAATTAGGCGATGTCTTTTTTAAATACTTTCAATTCATCGTTTTACTGGAGATAGTGTATAGTTTGTCCGAACAACTGTAATAATTCGTGGCTTCCTCCAATAGATTTACTAATAAAGTCAGAAGAATGATGAATCAAACTCATAATGTTTCTCCCCCAAATATTCTTCTTCTTATAGGTAGAAAGTTGGTTTTAAGTTATCTTTTCTTTACATTTTAGTCATATAGTTGTTTTAACATGAACAGATATTGTATTTGAGCCTGTTCATTTGTATAGTGCCTACATTGTCCATGAGTGAGGTATACTGTCAATTGCTTTTCAGTAATTAATCTTAGACCATTGTAAAATGTGTTTAACTAAATTCGCTCTCCTAAACAATGCAAGATCACTTTACATCCATACATCCATCTCACCTATCCTGTCTACTCACCCGGCAGTAACATAGTATTGCTCTCCGGGTGAGGAACCAAACCGTTGTTACCGTCAAAGTCAACTTTGCCTTTTATTGTAGCGGGATTGATAAATAATATAAAATACCAGTCAATTACTGGTATTGAATTAATCGACTTTCCACCGCCCTATAAAAAAAAATAGTGGCCATGTGCCTAAATTAGAAACCATCAACATCATAATCATCGTCGGTAGAATGTTAAATTCTGATTTCGAATCCAACCAAGGTTCACATTGCCTGTCATCCTTCTGGGGTTAATAAAATCAAGTACGAGTTAAGTACTGGTGTCAATATAATCGATTTTCCCTTCCCTCAAATAGCTGGTCATGTGCCAAAGTTTAAAAAAGATCATTACTATCATAGTCTTATTTTTAGTACATTATCATCACTGCATTACCGAACTCAGCTCAGTGCGTATTGGGTATGCGCAGTGTTGTTTTTTTGGTGTTGATATTTCTATTGTATTGTGAGTACTCTTCCTAATATGTTTGCAGTGCCTAGTAGTGTTATTTTTTGTATGATGTATATGTTTGTATGTCCTGTGTATGTTTTGGTTATATATCTGTGTGTGTTTTTTTTATCATTCTGAAAGGATTGTTTTTGTATTCATCATCTATATTTAGGGATCATCATCATCATCATCATCATCATCATCATCATCATCATCATCATCATCAACATCATCATCAACATCATCATCATCATCATCACCATTATCATTATCATCACAATCACCACCACCACCATCATCATCATCATCATCATCATCATCATCATCATTATCACCACCACCATCATCATCATCATCATCATCATCATCATCATCATCACAATCACCACCACCACCACCATCATCATCATCATCATCATCATCATCATCATCATTATCATCGTCATTTCTATCTACTACTAAAATAATTAAATTTTCTATACAAGCAAATAAAGATTTAAAAAATAAATAAATGAATAAATAAATAAATAAGAATAAAAATTTGATTACAAGTCTGAAGAACACCTTGTTATTAATATACAATTATTTTATTAAACTAAAAAAAAAAAAAAAAAATGGGGAAAATAGAAATTAGTTATGTTACTTCAGAAGCGATAATTAAACCAACTTATCAATGGAAAAAAAAAAAATGCTATTTACCTAACGATAGTGTTGATCATGATGATGATGATGGTGGTTAAACAGTCATCATTAGTACTTCTAACAATTAGTATTTTTTTAATTATTTTTATAATTTTTTTTAAATTGTCGTTTTCCCTTTTAATACTGTTGTTATTATCATAGTTGATGTTGTTTTAATTGTTGTTTTTATTGTTGTTGTTATTGTTATTGTTGTTATTATTATTATTATTATGATTATTATTATTATTATTGATGTTGTTGTTGTTTCTGTTGTTGTTGTTGTTACTTTCATTATCATCTGAAACGCATTTGACAGTATACCGCACGTTTTCATAATGTAGGCACAATAAAAAATGAACTTTGTGGTATAGAGTTACGTCCCTTTGCGTTTAAATCCCGCTAAGGTTAGATTTGCCATTCATCCTTACGAGGTAGATAAAATAATGCACTAGTAATACACTAGTAATCGACTTGGCCTTGTGCCTAAATCAGAAAACATTATGAATACTACTACTACTACTACTACTACTACTACTACTACTACTACTACTACTACTACTACTTCTTCTTCTTCTTCTTCTTCTTCTTCTTCTTCTTCTTCTTCTTCTTCTTCTTCTTCTTCTTCTTCTTCTTCTTCTTCTTCTTCTTCTTCTTCTTCTTCTTCTTCTTCTTCTTCTTCTTCTTCTTCTTCTTTATTTGATTATCGACAAGACAGTCTTGGGATATTGTAAAAAAAAAACGACCACACATGTCTATGGGTTGGATTGACTTTTAGAAAGCATATCAAATGGTGTCTTATACTTGGATTATTGAATGCCTGCAGATGTTTGTTATTGCTGACATGTTGCCCGACGTTCTACTGATATTGCCAATTAATAATAATATTATTATTATTATTCTGCTTAGAGATATTGTTATCAATATTAATATCATTGTAATTATCTAAAAAAATCTTTATGAAGACACCGCATGAAATGAAATTAAAAATTAAACTGAGAAGGAAAGTGTAATAAATTTATACATACATGTATATAAGTGTGTGTATATATATATATATATATATATATATATATATATATATATATACACACACATATATATATATATATATATATATATATATATATATATATATATATATATATATATATATATATATATATATATATATACATATACATATACATATATATATATATATATATAT
>CAXHJY010000684.1:75000-77500 GCA_964016885.1 Eledone cirrhosa
TGGTGGTAGTGGTGGTAGTAATGGGGTCAATGCTTACTGGTTGTAGTTGTAGTGGTGGTTTTAAAAATGGCGCTAATGGCGGTTGTGAGAGTGGTATAGGTTGTAATGGTGTTGGTGGTTGTAGTAGTGCCAATGGTTGTAGTGGTGATTGTAATGGTAGATGTAGCGGTTGTTGTAATGGTTGTTGTGGTTGTAGTTGTTGCTGTTAGTTGTAGTGGTAGCGATGTTTTGTGAAATTAACGGCCTTTGCTAATGCTGTTTGAAGATAGTTATGGTAGTGGGGAATTTAGTTTTCTTCGTGACGCTGTTGTTGTTGATGTGGTAATGGTGTTTGTAGGGATGGTGATGTTGGTGATAGAGAATTAAAGATGTGTTTGCTATTAAAGTTATTGTATTTGTTGTTTTGTGTTAAGGGTGGTGGTTGTAGTAGGAATTAAGGTGCTGGTGGTGGGAAGTTAGGATGTGGGTTCTTGGGAATTTTATTGTTTGACTGATTCCATTGTTGTTGACGTGCTATTGGTGTTGATAGTGATGGTGTTAGGAAATTAAAGAAGTTGATTCTAGTGTTTGTTTTGTTTTATTGAGGTTGTTGGTGGCGTTGTGTTGGTCGTGTTGGTAATGGCTGCAGGTTGAAGGCGGCTTCTTTCATTTCTAGTAATCCCGTTCATTCTTTGTACTTGAGTATCACCTCATTCTTCCGTGCAATGATGTGTTAGTTGAGACGGTGGTGGCGGCGATTGTAGTGGAGGTGGTGATGACGAACGGAAGCACTGAGTTGATGTTTCTTAAATGTTGTCTGGTTACTGATGTTACTGTTGTTGTAAGTATGGTTGTTGTTGTTGACATCGTTATCGGTTCTAGTGATAGTGGTGGAGGTGATTAGAGTTAAGTCGTGTGATGATGTTGGTGATGTTAATGTTAGATTAACTATTTATAATTAAGGATAAGCACATGATTTACTTTACTTCATTTATATTGGGTAGGGCAAGAACATCCTAAATCTCATTTTACAATACATACATTTTGTCAGAAAGCATCTAACGTTCATTTTAGAGAAGAAATGCGATTAATTTATATACTTCCTTTTCTTAAGTACATTAGAGATTTAAGTGAAATGAAATGAAATGAAATGAGATGGCTGCAAACAGCAATAATAATTATTATAGTTCATACACTATACTCAACACATAAAATGTGTGTTAATGTAATAATTTATTAAAATTGGTTTCCTTCAATAGGTACCGTGCATTCTCACTGGGTGGGAAGATCCTGCGAAATCCTATTTTTGTTAGCTGTGTATACTTATTCATTATTTATTTATTTATTGTGGGTGGTAGGATTGGAGGAAAGGATAGTTCTCGTAGTCATCATAGCCCCTCTTTCCTCCAAGACCCCCGTAAATTAATTGGAATTGTTCAAACGAAGAATCGAAACAGTATTGGAGGCTTGGATTGCCAGAAGATTAACTTTAGATTATGTTACCAATTGGTTATATTTTATTAGACACAGGCAAATGTTTATATGCGACGGTATATTTGTGGTTCCTTTCTTATTAATCTTAATAAACTAATATCATTAAATGTAACCTTCAGGCTTTAATTGACAGGCATGGAAAAAATAATCACACTATTGCATTAATTAGAAATACAAAAGCAAAACTTGGAGTAGTATAAAGTAACAAAAAGAAAGAATGGTTTAAACGTTTAGCTTATATTTCATGATATTCGACTTTATGATTTCATTTTCAAAAGAAAAAAATGAAGTCTGGTGTTAACAGACAGACTCATATATATGATTATGAATGCGTGTATGTGCGCTTATATGTATATATCTATTATGTATACACACACACATGCACACACAAATACAAACATACACACATATACACACACACATATGCACATATATATGTATATATATGCATATATACATATATATATGTGTGTGTATGAGTGTGTATGTGTGTGTATGCGCGTATGTTTGTATTTGTGTCTGTATGTGTGTGTACATTATATATATATATACGAAGACGTACACTTTAGTGCACATGAATTTATAAATTTTAAAATCAAATTAACAATATAATATAATGATTAGTATATGAGCTGACTAATGGAACGTCTGTCTTGGCATGATTGAATAGAGTAATAGTAAAAATAAAAGATTATTGGTACGCCGTGAGGGGAAGACATATTTAACGTTCCAGCAGATTGCACTTTCAATTAAGAGGCGGTGCTTTAAAGGCAGGGGGTTCTCCTCGCTCCCGGTACACTAAAATACTTAGTTTCTTTTATTTTTACGCAATTATCAAATATGCTTTAAGATACAAAAACATTGATGGCATATTCCAGGATTTGAGAAACATAATTTTACTGTTATACAATCACCAAGAAAGTATTACTTAGAAACATTTATTTTAAACATGCATATTGACAAATACATATATGGGTATAAATATAATTGTCCCCTCTCTCTCTTTCTCTCTTTCTATCTATCTATC
>CAXHJY010000684.1:82500-85307 GCA_964016885.1 Eledone cirrhosa
TATACGTATATATATTTATATAAATATATATTTGTCTGTCTGTATGTGCATGTGTTTTATGATCATGTCAATAGATATACATGCAGAATTCCAGAAATAAATTTATACGCTCACTCATGCAAACATTTAAACGCACATACACACACATACTCACACACACACACACACACACACGCACACACACACATATATATATATATCCAGGGAGTGTAACTGAGTTACTCTAGGTTCACCGGGTCAGCACTCGATGTTTGGGTTCATTTCAGTGTCGAGGTGTAGAGCTAGACAGAGTGTAGTATAGTGAAATAAGATAACAAGGACGAGGGTGTTACTCCTTCATTACGTTTATCGGTTGGTGACGTGCGTTTCACAACTGATCAGCTCAAGTTTCGATCTGTATCGATCTGTATCGATCTGTATGGATCTAGCCTGACTTTGTAATCCACGAACCTCGGATTACAGAGTCGGGCTAGATCGATAGAGATCGAACCTTGAACTGATCAGTGGCGAAACGCGCGTCACCAACCAATAAACGTAATGAAGGAGTAACCACTCGTCCTTGTTTTATTTTACTACACACACACACACACACACACACATATATATATATATATAAATATATATATATATATATATATATATATACATATATATATATATATATATATATATATATATATATATATATATATAATATATATATATATATATATATATATATATATATATATATATATATATATATATATATATATATATATATATATATATATATATATATATATCTAAGGCGGGTAAAATTCCCGAGATCCATGGACGAGTTCTCTCCAGCGGTCTCTGTCCCTCATTATCGCTGCCATGTCCTGCGTCTCCAACAGACCAGTGTCTGTCCTTAGAGCATCAACATACGTCAACCTTGGTCTTCCTCTTCCAGTGTGTCCATGTAGGGGCTCCCAATATATATATATATTGGGAATCACTGCTTTAGATGGTGAAAATAACGAGGGTTTGTCTAAGAATACCCTTGAATGAATTTGAAAGAAAACAATGAAGAAATTAACCAATAAACAAAGAAGGAATGAAGAAATAATAAAGAAACAAGAGGGAGAAAATTTGTGAAATAAGCAAGACGGTCTAGAATTCCATTATAAAATTGTAAAGGGTTTCCACATAAATTCTCCAAACATATATATATATATATATATATATATATATATATATATATATACTATTGTGCATGTATACTTTATTGCGTCTGTTTGGAGAATTTATGTGGAAACCCTTTACAATTTTATAATGGAATTCTAGACCGTTTTGCTTATTTCACAAATTTTCTCCCTCTTGTTTCTTTATTATTTCTTCATTCCTTCTTTGTTTATTGGTTAATTTCTTCATTGTTTTCTTTCAAATTCATTCAAGGGTATTCTTAGACAAACCCTCGTTATTTTCACCATCTAAAGCAGTGATTCCCAAAGTGGATTCTGCAGAAGCCAAGGGTTCTGTAAAACAGTGTCTGGTGTTCCGTGAAAAAAGGTGGTGGAGTATATTTATATTACGACCATATAACAGTATTAGACGTTGGGTTTCCCTCAAAAGATGCTAAACATAAAAGAGTTCCGCGTTTGAAAAGGTTTGGGAAATCCGTCAGAAATATAGTACATAATACATCATATCGAGAAAAATATTGAATGATTACGACTAGAACTTATAGTTTTAAATTTTTTTCTGTTAGTGGATGGTTGCCCCAAACATTTTAGGCCATCGAACCACTATAGGGTACCAATGAACCTTAAGCGACCCCAAGCATCTACAATAGGTAAATAAATAAATCGATAAACAGAACATAAAATATATAGACCTTAATGATTAATTTCATATAAATCAGAAACCTGTATAAGTGAGTTGTATTTTATTGTATTAGTTCTTTCTAGCCTTTTATCCTTACGGGGTCGATAAAATAAACCACCAGTAATGTACTGGAGTCGATTGAACTACTTTCCCCAACCTAAACAATTGCTGGCCTTGTGCCTATATAAAAGAAAACATTATTTCTTGTAGTATAGGCCATGCATTTTATGTTCTGAGTTCAAATCCCGCTGAGGTTAACTTTGCCTATCATACTTACGTGGTCGAAAAACTAAAGTACCAGTAATGCACTGGAGTAATTGCTGGCCTTGTGCCAAAAGTTGAAACAATTATTTCATGCATTTCAATTTCTTATATAAACTTATATAAATGTCAGGCTTACACCAATATTCTTTCGACACTGTGGGTTATCCCATCGACTCCTGAGGATGATATAGACCACATTGGAGACGTCTAGTTTAAGCAATCATCAGAAAACATCACATGATTAGCAATTCATTTTATAAAACTGCTCTCCCCTTCACTCTCTCTCTCTCTCTCTCTCTCTCTCTCTCTCTCCTCTCTCTCTCTCTCTCTCTCTCTCTCTCCCTCTCTCTCTCTCTCTCGCTCTCTCTCTCTCTCTCTCTCTCTCTCTCTCTCTCTCTCTCTCTCTCCTCTCTCTCTCCTCTCTCTCTCTATTGTCATACTTTTACTCTTTTATTTTCAATATGATAATTGATTAAGAAAAAAACAAAACAAATTAATTTTAAATGTAAAAAAAAAAAAAAAATTTAAAACGGGAGAAAATTTTGATTGTAATATAATATTTAAGATATATGCTTTTCTTAACATATAGAATAATATGAAAAAGAAAAACAAGGCGATCATGATAACAGTAGATAATAATATTTAATATTGTTAAATAATAATGACATTTAAGATATGTGAATCACTTAAAAGGA
>CAXHJY010000685.1:0-24064 GCA_964016885.1 Eledone cirrhosa
GAGATCATAGAAACTAATGCCAGCATGGAATACAGACATAGTGCTGCTGTTGCTGCTGCTGTTGCTGCTGCTGTTGTTGCTGCTGATAATGATGATATGTCCGTGTGTGTATGTATGTATATGTATCTATGTATATATGTATGTATCATCATTATCATTGTTGTTTTAATGTTCACTTTCTCTGCTAGCAAGGCTTGGATGGGATGTATGTATGTATGTTTGTATATATATACATATGTCTCTATATACTTATGTATGTATTATGTATATAATAAGGTGCAGAGTGCTCAAAGTAGAGGTAGCCGTGGTGTGGGCAAGCCTAGGAAGACTTGGGATGAGGTAATAAAAGCTGACCTTGTACAATTACACCTCACGAAGGCAATGACCCAGGACTGGGACCTCTGGCGCTATGCAGTTTTATGGAAGACCCGCCCTCTATTGTTCTCAGGATGAGGTTTATACCTAGTAGGCAACACCTACCTCAACCTGTTATCCCCTTTCATCCACCTCCCTTAGCGGTAATCATACCTCCCCTACTACCCTGTCCACTTTTTCCCCAAACCCCATTGTAAAGTGGTTGTGTCGGTGACACAACAAAGGTGCCCAGTCCATACTGTAAAGAACACCCAGCCCACACTGTAAAGTGATCGTGTAGGTGTCACGACAAAAAGTACCCGGCACACAATATCAATGTGGTTGGTGTTAGGAAGGGCACCCAGCCGTAGAAAACCAGTTAGAAATTCTCCTATATGAGCAAGACACGGTCACCCGATCCAACTTACCTGTAATTGGGACAAACCCGTCTAACCCATGCTAGCATGGAAGACAGACGTTAATCGACAATGATGATATACATATGTATGTATATACGTATGTATGTATATACGTATGTATCTATACATGTATGTATATATATATATATATATACCAAAAAGAAGAACAAGTCAACATCATTGGATACCATCAGGGTTGCAAGTGTTATATCAGAGTTTTCCTTCTCCTAGAATTCTGCCTTGAAAAAGGCTAAGGAGTCATCTCTCCCGGTGATTTTGGATGGCCATTGACTCTTAAGAGCTCCTTTGCCCTTTGCATATCAGCTTGGTTAAGAGAGTGGGACTGGCTTTGTGCAGTGCCTTTGCTCACTATAAAATCTTCATGGCACAGGCATTGCTTTATATCTGCAGATCTCTCTGCACTTGTCGTCACATGGTACCAAAGGCAATGCACTATGTGTCAATAATTGTCACAAGTGTAGGGTTTGTACCAGAGTTTTCAAGTCGCTGGCTGGACTAAAAAGTCACACTCGTTCAGCGCATCGGTAGGGGTTCTCCTACATGGATATAAAGTAGTGGCCGTACTCGAAAACGAGTTGGCAGCCACTATATATATATATAATAAATGTAATCTGAGTTTTTCGAATATTAATAACAACATTCGATTTGTTTGCAATTATGCAAACAAGCCTCAATTTTATAGCCATGTCAGTAGAATGAACCCTTTATTCTTGCTCTCGAATATTATTATTAATATTCGAAAAACTCAGATTACATTTATTGTATTCAGCCATGTAGAGCGAACATTTTCTTTTATATATATATATACAATATATTAATAAATGGAAACTATATTTATAAAACCATATTTATTTTATTATACATATTTCAAGGGCGACCAAGGCAAATTATGGTGCGCTTTCATCAGATAAAATACAGATTTGTTTCATAAATAAATATTGACATACTCAGAAAAAAGACAATATTTATTTATAAAACAAATCTGTATTTTATCTGATGAAAGCGCACCAAAATTTGCCTTGGTTGCCCTTGAAATATGTATAATAAAATAAATATGGTTTTATAAATATAGTTTCCATTTATTAATATATTGTGTATTTACTCCACTAACTGTTGAGTGCTTTATATCAGTTATAAAAATGTTTAAGCTTGTTGAATCCCAACAAATTAAATATAACCTCTACATATATATATATATATATATTATATATATATATATGTGTGTGTGTGTGTATGTATATATATGAATGTATGTAAATATGTATCTATATATGTATGTACATATGTATGTATATACGTATGTATCTATACATGTATTATGTGTATATATATATATATATATGTGCGTGTGTGTATGCATATATATGAATGTATGTACAGTATGTAGATATGTGTATATATATATATATATATATATATATATATATATATAAAGGAAACAGAGAAACTATATAAATATAAATATGAGAAATGGATAAATAGAATATGAGAATTGAAAAGCTAAATATTGGCTATAATGATGGGTGGCATGGAAATAAACCTGAAGAAATGAAAACAAGAGGCTAGGACATAGAAATATAGAGAAGATAGAGAAAATATCAATACTATATATACTGTGAAGGTGGATGGCTTAGGGGTTAGAGCATTGGGCTTACAACTCGGAGGTTGTGAACTTGATGTGAAGGTGGATGTCTTAGGGGATGGCATTAGGCTTACAATTGGGAAGTTGTGGGCTTGATGTGAAGGTGGATGGCTTAGGGGTTAGAGCATTGGGCTTACAACTGGGAAGTTGTGGGCTTGATGTGAAGGTGGATGGCTTGATGTGAAGGTGATGTGAAGGTGGATGGCATTGGGCTTACAATTGAGAGGTTGTGGGTTTGATTCTCAGACCTGCCGATGTGTTCTTCAGCAAGACACTTTATTTCACGTTGGTCCAGTTTACTCAGCTGTAGAAATGTGTTGCAACATCACTGATGCCAAGCTGTATCGGCCATTGCCTTTCACTTAGACAACACCATATCTAGTGTATATATAGACAATGTATAGTATATATATATATATATGAAATCAATGTATAGTATGTATATAGTCAATGTATAGTATATATATATAATCAATGTATAGTATGTATATATAGACAATGTATAGTATGTATATAGTGTATATATATAGACAATGTATAGTGTATATATATATATAGAGAGAGAGACAATGTATAATATGTATATAATGTATATATAGACAATGTATAGTATGTATATAGTGTATATATGAGTTGCAATGTCACTGGTGCCAGGCTACATTGGTCTTTGCCTCTCCCTTGGACAACATTGGTGGAGAGACTGGTATAGATGGATGACTGGTGGTCTAACATTGGTAGAGAGACTGGTATAGATGGATGACTGGTGGTCTTCCACAAACAACCTTGACCAGTCTCTGAGGGGACTTACTATGTGTAAATCCCATGGTCATTTGTGTCCGAAGGGGGTCTTTATCTTCTGCTCTTTATATAGAGTAAAATAACCATTTGTGATGACACATTAACTGTTAAGTCATAGGATGTGATGTAGTGATGTACAGCTTGTCTTGGACATTTCAGCCTAGAAATGACCATCACCTCTCTCTCTCCAGGAGTAACTGTTGATTAAGTCATAGGATGTGATGTAGTGATGTACAGCTTGTCTTGGACATTTCAGCCTAGAAATGACCATCACCTCTCTCTCCAGGAGTAACTGTTGATTAAGTCATAGGATGTGATGTAGTGATGTACAGCTTGTCTTGGACACTTCAGCCTAGAAATAGCTCAAACAGAACTTTGGAGCAAGGTACTGTACTGTCAGCTGGCCAGACTTGTCTCAAGGTACTGTACTGTCAGCTGGCCAGACTTGTCTCAAGGTACTGTATTGTCAGCTGGCCAGACTTGTCTCAAGGTACTGTATTGTCAGCTGGCCAGACTTGTCTCAAGGTACTGTACTGTCAGCTGGCCAGACTTGTCTCAAGGTACTGTACTGTCAGCTGGCCAGACTTGTCTCAAGGTACTGTACTGTCAGCTGGCCAGACTTGTCTCAAGGTACTGTATTGTCAGCTGGCCAGACTTGTCTCAAGGTACTGTACTGTCAGCTGGCCAGACTTGTCTCAAGGTACTGTATTGTCAGCTGGCCAGACTTGTCTCAAGGTACTGTATTGTCAGCTGGCCAGACTTGTCTCAAGGTACTGTATTGTCAGCTGGCCAGACTTGTCTCAAGGTACTGTACTGTCAGCTGGCCAGACTTGTCTCAAGGTACTGTCAGCTGACTAAACTTGTCTCAAGGTACAGTACTGTCAGCTGGCCAGACTTGTCTCAAGGTACGGTACTGTCAGCTGGTCAGACTTGTCTCAAGGTACTGTCAGCTGGCTAAACTTGTCTCAACGTACAGTACTGTCAGGTGGCCAGACTTGTCTCATGATGTAGATGACCCGTCTGACCCATGAAAGCATGGGAAAATAGACGTTAACCCTTTAGCATTTAAACTGGCCATATACTGGCCAGAATTATCTCACCTCTTCCTGTTTGAACCGGCTGCAACTCATACTTATGTTAAGGCATTGTTCTCAAAACAACTAATATCAAACTCTCATAGATTCGATATTATGTGAGATAATTATGTGAGGTAAAGCCTTTACTGTGAAAATACAATAGTATATATAGAGTAATGTAAATGTTATGTGAGATAATTATGTGAGGTAAAGCCTTTACTGTGAAAATACAATAGTATATATAGAGTAATGTAAATGTTATGTGAGATATTATGTGAGGTAAAGCCTTTACTGTGAAAATACAATAGTATATATAGAGTAATGTAAATGTTATGTGAGATATTATGTGAGGTAAAGCCTTTACTGTGAAAATACAATAGTATATATAGAGTAATGTAAATGTTATGTGAGATATTATGTGAGGTAAAGCCTTTACTGTGAAAATACAATAGTATATATAGAGTAATGTAAATGTTAAAGGGTTAAATGGTGATGATGATTAGCAACTATATAGAATGAATACAATAACAGAAGGGTTAGGGTTGATTTGGGGCACCCCACACTTAATATCAGGCTAATGTGACACACCAGGAGCAAAACATGTGCCTCCTCTCAGTTTACAGTTGTATTCTAATACTTCAAACATCAGACATGTCTGTTGTGGGGGCACATTGTGACGTGTGAAATGGCACATTGTGACGTGTGAAATGGCACATTGTAACATGTGTGGAGTAGAGCCACATCTAGACATGTGTGGAGCGGATGTACATCTAGACATGTGTGGAGTGGAGGTACATCTAGACATGTGTGGAGTGGATGTACATCTAGACATGTGTGGAGTGGAGGTACATCTAGACATGTGTGGAGTGGAGGTACATCTAGACATGAGTGGAGGGATGTCTCGACATGTGTGGAGTGGAGCCACATCTAGACATGAGTGGAGTGGAGGTACATCTAGACATGAGTGGAGCAGAGGTACATCTAGACATGAGTGGAGTGGAGGGATGTCTAGATATGTGTGGAGTGGAGCCACATCTAGACATGAGTGGAGTGGAGGTACATCTGTGTGGAGTGGAGCTACATCTGAACATGTCACTCTTGTCCCTGTCACAAATCTCTCTCATAACAACTACTACAATAAATGTCTAAAGAAAAAGAAGGGGAGAGGGAGAGAGAGGATTATAGAGGGAGAGGGGAATCAGGGAGAAAGATTGGAGAAAATGAGGAGAAGGGAGTGAAGGGATAGAGAGGTAGAGAAAAGAGAGAGAGAGAGGGACAGAGATGGGAGAGAGTGAGAGAGATAAGGGAGAGAGAAAGAGCTAGAGAGAGAGATGAGAGAGAGAAAGAGAGAGAGAGTGAGAGTAGAAAGAGAGAGAGAGAGAGTGAGAGCGAGGAGAGTGAGTAGAGAGAGCTAGAGAGAAGACGGATAGAGTAGAGAGAGAAGAGAGACAGAGGGCGAGTAGAGAGAGAGTAGAGACAGAGAGTGAGAGTGAGCAGAGAGAGAGTAGAGTGAGAGAGAGTAGAAAGAGAGTAGCGAGAGAGAGAGAGAGTAGAGCGAGAGAGGAGAGAGAGTAGAGGAGAGGAGAGAGAGAGAAGTTTATGATTTCTCTACATTTAATTGGAAGATTCCAAAGTAACGAATCCGTTCTCCTGTGGACATTTCTGTTTTTTATGTGAAATCAGGGAAATGAAGGGATTCTGTTGCCAAAATTCTGATATTTGGCAAAACAACAGTAAAAAAAACAGAGAAATAAACACTGCAAATAGAATTCTTAAAGGAGTCAAATAATTATTGTTCATCTTCCTTCTTCTACTTGACACACACGCATACACACACACATATACACATGTACACTCACACATGCAGTCACACTCACACACATGCACGCACACACACACACACGCATATACACGCATACACATGTACACTCACACACAAATACACATATATACACACACTTACGTGCACACACATGCACACACACACACACATATACATGCATACACATGCACACTCACACACACACACCTACATACACATGCACATACACATGCCCAAACATACACACATACATGGAATATCTATCCCCCCCACACACACATATACACGCACACACATACATACACACATACACGCACACACACATGCCCAAACACATGGGCACACACACACATGGAATATTTATCCCCCCACACACACACATATACACGCACACAAACATACACATGCACACACTCATACACATGCCCAAACACACACACATGCCCAAACACATGCACACATACACACATTTATGCACACATTTATACACACAAATACATGGGCACACACACACATGGAATAATATTTATCCATTAACATATGATATTTTACAAAGAAGTTTCCATTGTTGATTTAACCCTTAACACCCTGAAGTGATTTTATAAAAAAAACAGAAAATCTAAAATCAGGTTTGTTAATTCAAATATTTATTGTATCTTTACTGGTGGACAGATAGCAGTGAAAAGTTTCAGTATTAAAATAAAGGTGTCATTTTTTAATGTGGTGAAGTCTTCTTCTTCGCCCACATATTCTTGAGAGGGTTGTGAGGGGCAGAGTGCTCAAACACTCCTTCCAATAGGTCCTATCAGAAGCAACCTTCTCCTGATCCAGCTGGATCCCCAAGCGAGACCATCCAAGCTCAGAGATGTTATCCAACCATCTTGCTCGGGGTCTACATCTGAGTCTCCTACCAGTTGGTTTTGCTCCTAAAATCTGTCCAGCGATTATTTCCTGAGACATTCTAACCACATGTCCATAGTATCAGAGCTGTGATCTCTCAAATCGGAGAAGTAGCACCTCTACCTCGAGTGACACTCTGATTTCCGAGCTACACACTCTATCAAGTAATGTTAATCCAAGACCCTTTGGAGGAATCCTATTTCGGCCACTTGTATTTGCAATCATATTCTTTCATTTGCAATGGCAAATAAAAGTGGTGTAGTCATATTGTTTTATTGCATTTTTCATGAATGACTTACCAATGAGTTTTATGTGGTACAAGATGTTAAGAAATTATCAATCGAAGTGTATTACTGGTATGTGAACATGGATAGATACATGACCAAGTCTAATTTAGCAAAGTTTGAACAGAATGTAAGGAGATGAACCTAAAGAACATTCTGATGTTTGAATATCTAAATAACCTAGTCAGATAAGGATTTGATCATGTCATGGATACAAGCGGCCAAAAATAGGATTTCTCAGAAAGGTTGTTACTTGATAAAGTGCATAGCTTGGAGATCAGAGAGTCACTCCAAGTAGAGCCACTACTGCCAATATGTATATATATATATATAAGCAAAGGGATATTTAATTCAACAAATATATATATTTATAACAGATTCGAAGCACTCAACAGATTTTCTGGAGTATAATATCAATGATTTTAATAAATGGAAAACTATATTTATAAAACCATATTTACTCAATTATATATATTTCAAGGGTACCAAAACTTTGGTATGCTCTCATCAGATAAAATACAAAGTTTGTTTTATAAATATTGACATATCCAGGAATAAGACCTTAACGGTTCAAGTTTTACCTGGATAGTAAAAGGAAAAAGGGGAAGAGAGGAAAAAAAGAAATATTTTCAATTATTTAGAAGAATATGCAAATGAGGTTAGGGTTAGGGTTATATAGTTTTGCAGCTGCAGACTCCAACCAATAAACAATGCAAGGAGGGCTAAACATCAGTATATCTTTCCTAGAGTGATATGGGATCACACATATCCATGTATGATAGATATTGGTATATTAATAAAGCAGAAGGTAATTAAGTTAAACTTGACTACATTATATTTATTACATAATTGTAAACCTTCCAGATACAATGTCATCAGACTACTCTCATATGTAATTGTATCTGGAATGTTTACAATTATGTAACAGATACCATGGAAATACGTAAACAGATATTAAATAATAAATGAAATGTGTTGAAGTTTAACCTAATTACCTTCTAATTTATTATTTATAATTATACATCTATAAGTGTGTGTGTGTGTGTCTGTGTGTGTGTAAAATTGGTGGAATGCCAGGCAATGTTAATTTTTGGCATTTGTTTTAGTCCTGTGACATATCAAGTTCAAATTCCACTCAAGGACACTGCCTATTTTTCCATCTTTCCAAGGTCGATAAACTAAATCATATATAATAAATGATAAATAGAGTTGATGTAATGAATTGTCAGAGTCATTAGAACATCAGATAGAATGTTTTCCATTATTTGTTCCGAATCTCTGCTCTCTGAGTTCAAATTTCACCAAGGTCAACTTTGCCTTTCAGCCAATCAAGGTCGATAAAAAAAGTACCAATCTAGTACTAGGGATGATTCTTGCTCTATATCTCTTTCTTGCATTCATTCTCTCACTCTGTATCACTGGAATAAGCTGTATTGAAACGTGGAGAAAGATGCACTCTGCCAAGGTTAAAAAGCCTGAAATACATTGTATGCCACTACAGCATCCCTACAACAGGCAGTACAGGACCATAATTTACCAACCTGATCTGACCCCAGCATGACCCCATTCTCAAGACTAGTAAAAGGCAAAAATGCATGTCAGTGTTTCAGTGAGAGCACGCACGCGCACACACATACACACACAGATTGAAAACCACCTCAGCTGTATTTAACGATGCTTAAATAAAGTTCTAATTACCACAGTTAATTTCATCTTCCCAATCTCCACAGTCATTTTCACCATCACACTTTAGCTTGGCTGCAATACACTGTCGCTTTCCAGGGCAAAACATTTCATTGGACTTGCAGTTTTCTTTACTAAACTCTGAAAGGAACAAATTACATATATTGTTGTTATTATTGATAAAACAAACTACCAGTAATACACTGGGGTCAATTTTATCGACTTCCCATTCCCCTTCAAATTGCTGACTTTGTGCCTAAAGTAGAAACAATTATTACTCTTAAGGCGGGGAATTGGCAGAACGTTGGACAGAATCCTTTGCAGTATTTAGTTACATCCCATTACATTTTAAGTTCAAATCTTGCCAAGGTTAGCTTTGCCTTTCATCCTTATGTGATTGATAAAATAAAGTACCAGTAATGCACTGCTGTTGATTTAATCGACTTTCTCCTCCCCCAAAGTTGGCCTTATGCCAAAATCAGAAAAAGCAGTATTAGTAATTGAAATAAGGATGGTGGAGCATCAGACACCCTGCTTTGTGGCATATAGCTATGGTCATTTAAGTTCTGAGTTGAAATCCCGCCAAGGTTAGCTTTGCCTTACAGGGTCAATAAAATAAAGTACCAGTAACACCCTGGGGTTCAGTTAAACAACTTTCCCCTCCCCCCAAATTGTTGGCCTTGTGTCTAATTCAGAAACCAAGAGCGGTAGATTGGCAGTATCGGTAGAGGGTCGGACGCTATGCTTTGATGCATAGAGTTACGGCCCTTGCCATTCTGAGTTCGAATCCCGATGAGGTCAACTTTGCCTTTCATCCTTACGGGGTCGATAAAATAAAGTACCAGTAATGCACTGGGTAATTGCTGCCAAAAAGGTAGAAACAATTATTAAATAAATACATCATATTCTAACAATGTGATGATAGCAATGTCGTCGGGGAGAGAAACACTTGTGTTAAAACAGTTTTGGTTAGTTCCAGGTCAGCTCTGATCAATCTGACATATGATCGAATGTGTTCCTGCTAAAACCATCTCTTTTTTCCTCTTTTGTTTGTTTTTGGAGGGTGGAAGTAAAGGGATATTTAGGAATTCTATACCCAATGTATCGCCATCCCCTACTCCCTTTGGCCTTGTGCCAAAAGTAGAAACAATTATATATATATATATCTTCATCATCATCATCACCGTTTTACGCCCGTTCTTCCACGCTAGCATGGGTTAGACGGGTTGTCCTGTTGTGGGCAGTGTCCGGTTGGCTGACCTTGTCTTGCTCATATGGGAACTGATTCTGGCTTGATTTTTACAGCTGGATGCCCTTCCTAACACCAACCTCATTTACAGTGAGTGCTGGGTGTTTTTTTGCCATGGCACCTCCACGACCATTTTGCAGTGGAATGATAGGGACCCCAGTCCCTATCATCTCATTTCTACAGCTGTGTAAACTGGAGCAATGTGAAATAAAGTGTCTTGCTCAAGGAAACAACACATCACCCGGTCTGAGAATTGAACTCACAACCTTTCGATTGCAAGCCCAATGTTCTAACCACTAAGCCATGCGCCTTCATATATATATATATATTGTTTTAAAAACACCATAGCACATTGGGAGGTGGTGAGTTGATGACATTTTGGGGGTAACCTGATCACATGTGACTTCAACAGAAATGTGATATTGACATTTTCAGTTGCATCCCGCAGATTTTAACTCTTCATTCTTTATTTCTTTTATTAGGTATTTCAATGTCGCTATTTCTGGCTACACAAACACATCATCACCCTCACTGTCATCACTGACATCACCATCGCTATCATCATTGTCAATATCATCATCTTCATCGTCGACATTGTCATCACCATCATAGTCATCATCATCATCATTATCATCATCACCGTCACAACCATTATCATCATCATCACCATTGTGTAATGTCCATTTTCCACACTTGCCTGGGTTAAACGGGTTTTATCCTGTTTATTATTTTTATTATTTTTCTCAAGAAAAAGGGCAGTGGATTGGCAGTATCAGTAGAGAGTTGGACACCATGCTGCAGCATAGAGTTATGGTCCTTTAACCCTTTAGCATTCACATTATTCTATATATACTATTATATTTTCATGGTAAAGGTTTTACCTCACATAATATCGAATCTATGAGATTTTGAAAGTATTTATTTTGAGAACAATACCTTAACATCAGTATGAGTGGCCAGTTACAGCCAGTTTCAACAGAAAGAGGTAGAGAATTCTGGCCGGTTTTGGCCGGTTTGAACATTAAAGGGTTAAGGTCTGATTTCAAATCCCACTGAGGTTAACTTTCCCTTTCATCCTTACGGGGTCGATAAAATAAAGTACCAGTAATGTACTGGGGTTGATTTAATCACCTTTCCCCTCCCCTCAAATTACTGGCCTTGTGCCTATAGTAGAAATCATTATTTTTCTTAAGAAAACATTCACCATTCTATACTTGTGTTCATCAATAAAGCATTCCTAATAAAATCAATAATTATGAGAGATTTAGAGATGGTGGGGACACAACACTATGGTAAAGGACGTGCATCTACATGTGTGAACACAGATACAGCCCCGGTGGACAGGATGGAGTAGGCGTTCCCACGGAGGACGGCAAGGGAGACGCGCTGGAAAAGCCACTCCCACTTGCGGGGTTCACACTTGCGGTTGGCCAGCTCAGCACCTATGGTGGTGAGTAGGGAGGTAGCCCTAGGGCCTATGACACCAGAAGTCTCCACTGCCGGGGTTACACCCGCAAAACCTGTCGGAGAGCGACCGGTATTTGAGGAGCTTGGCCTCCTCAGCCCGACATGCAGCAGAACCTGGGTTAGTAGTAAACTAACTAATTCTTCTTTATTAAGTTGGTTTAGATGAGCTTTCCAATTTGAAGCAAGTCAGGTGAGGTGACCATGTCTTGGTCACACAGAACTGTTTTTCGATTAGTTTCTATGGCTAGATGCCATTCCTAACACCAACCACATTTACAGTGTGTGCGTGTTGGGTGCTTTTTGTTGTGTCACCAACATGACCACTTTACAGTGAGGACTGCGTGCTTTTTGTATTGACATCTACACGACCACTTCACAGTGTGTACTGGGGGGGCTTTTTGTATTGACACCTACATGGTCCACACTGTAAATGTGGTTGGTGTTAGGAAGGGCATCAAGCCATAAAAAACCTGCCAGATAGTCCTATATGAGAGAGTTATGGTCACCCAACCAACCTTGCCTCAAGTGGGACAACTCCCGTCTATCACATGCTAGCATGGAAGATGGACGTTAAACGATGATGATGATGATCACTTTACAGTGTGGACCAGGGGCTTTTTGTCATGACATCTACACAACCACTTTACAGTGTGGCTGGGGGATTTTCGTTGTGACACCTACATGACCACTTTACAGTGTGGCTGGGGGGTTTTCGTTGTGACACCTACATGACCACTTTACAGTGTGGACCAGGGGTTTTTGTCATGACATCTACACAACCACTTTACAGTGTGGCTGGGAGTTTTTTGTCATGACACCTACATGACTGCTTTAGAGTGTGGACTGGGTACTGAAGCAGGGGTGTAAAGGTATGGGAGAAGGGTGGTGTGATCAGATGTGGGTGGGATGTTAGGGCACGGGAGATGTATGGAAGAGGGAGGGAATGGAAGGATATATATGTGTGTGGGTGTGTGGGTGTGTGTGAGTGTGAGAGTGTGTGAGTGTGTGTGTCAGTGTGAGAGTGTGTGAGTGTGAGTGTGTCAGTGTGAGAGTGTGTATGAGTGTGAGTGTGTCAGTGTGAGTGAGTGTGTGTGTCAGTGTGAGTGAGTGTGTGTGTGTGAGTGTGTCAGTATGTGTGTGAGTGTGTGTATCAGTGTGAGTGTGAATGTGTGTGAGTGTGTGTATCAGTGTGAGTGTGAATGTGTATCAGTGTGAGTGTGAGTGTGTGTGTGTGTGTGTGTGTGTGTGTGTGTGTGTGTGTGTGTGTGTGTGTGTGAATTATTTTTTTTACTAATTTCACTAGTTTTACTGCTGGTGTACCATCTTTTAGAATGAAGATAATTGGCCGGCGTTTATGTTATAAAAAACGAAGTGAACCTGGACAGGATTTGACAAAATACCCCACAGTATCTTCTCATATGCTCTACTATCATATATACCTAAATATAAGCCAACTCCACTATTTCATGTCTGAGAAATGGGCAAAATTCCAAACTCTGTTAATAAGCCAAGGCAGCTAATCAACACATTATGTTTAGATGGTGAATATCATTGATTTCTTTTGGTCACATATTCTTCAGCTTATATTTGAGTACATACTATAATTCTGATATCCACCTGTATAACAGATGACACATACACGTGTGTGTGTGTATGTGTGTGTGTGTGTGTGTGTGTATGTGTATGTATGACCTATATTTTTACCACTGGTGATATTATAAGGCAAGTCATGTCATCTGCCACCTCATATTTTCACAATCACCACCACTGACATACTGTCACCTGTACAAATACAATCTCTAAAGCATTGAATATTATAAAGAACAGCTTTTGAAGTTAAGTGAACATAAAAAAGATAACATTTGTTAAGTGTGACACAACAACTATTTGTTGACCAGCTCCTCAAACACTTGTTTTTGTCCTAACAATAAGAATTTTAAAGTCATGCTAAAACTGATTGAAGTTCAGTTCTTGTAAGTAAAAAAAAAAAAAAAAAAAAAAAGAAAGAAAAATGGCATGGGAAATCATTGACATTCAATCTGACATTTCAAAGATGTAATAGTAAATATTTTAAGTTTTATATAACTTGTTTCTTTTTTGTTTCATTGATTACTACCCCTGTTGACAACAAAAGGTTTCTCTCTGTGAGATATATGAAATATATACAGAAGATATGCAAAGGCTGAAGAGAAGCAAGCCTGCTTCATTGGATGTGTAATGTTAATATGTATGAATGGAAAAGCATGTATGAGCTGAGATAACTGGGTATAATGGTGATGCCCCAGCATGGCCTTATCATGTCGTCTGTAACATATAATAGAGTAATAGAGTAGCCTGATGTAATGTGAAAGAGAAAAGACTGTGCTGGTATGGACATGTTGTACATGATCATTGTGTGAAGAAATGCCAAGAGATCACAGTGGAAGGAAGTTGTGGTAGAGGATGACCAAGGAAGACCTGGGCAGAAGAGATAAATGTAACAAATGGAAGGAGTCTGTGTTGGAAAAGACATGTCCAACCCATGAAAACATGGAAAATTCTGTAAAAGTATGATGAAGACTTTCGTTTTTCTCTTTCTATCCAACCTCAACATAATTTAGGCAATTTTGGCATAGCTTTTGATGGTTCCACTTAGTTGCATTGTATTATAGTGTAAGTAATTGGCTGAGTATTCCATAGACACCTGTACTAGTCAAAATAACCCCTTTAGTTACCAACCCAGACCAAAACAGGCTCTAGTCCTATGAAATAAAACCACCCATTATAAAGGTTTCCAATTTTAAAACCTTCCAACATAATTTTATATAAGAACCTTACATTAAGTTACTATCTTAGTAATGAAATAATTAATAATTTTAGTAAAGCCTTCAACATTCTTCATTAATTAATTAAAATAGAATGTATTTCATTAGAAATGTTGTTATGAAAGGGTTAAAATAATCTTCAAGTAGATACAGCATGATATGTGAGTGAAACAAGCTTGGACCTCTGAATTACAGGTAGAATTGTACTAGTAATTTGTATTATACCTGTAATTTGTATTAGAGGTAGAATTATACCTGTAATTTGTATTATACCTGTAATTTGTATTACAGGTAGAATTCTACCTGTTGTTCCTATTGCAGGTAGAATTATACCTGTAATTTGTATTACAGGTAGAATTGTACCTGTAATTTGTATTACAGGTAGAATTGTACCTGTAATTTATATTAGAGGTAGAATTATACCTGTTATTCCTATTACAGGTAGAATTATACCTGTTATTTGTATTACAGGTAGAATTGTACCTGTAATTTGTATTAGAGGTAGAATTGTACTAGTAATTTGTATTATACCTGTAATTTGTATTAGAGGTAGAATTATACCTGTTATTCCTATTACAGGTAGAATTATACCTGTTATTTGTATTACAGGTAGAATTGTACCTGTAATACAAATTACAGGTAGAATTGTACCTGTTATTTGTATAACAGGTACAATTATAGACTGTTGAAGTAATAGTAACTTTATGTGAATATGTCTTTCTTGTCATTAATTATTGAACTGAAACAAACCAGTTTTTACTTTTAGTGAGGATAGAAGAAAGTTTGTTTTCTACAGATATTTTCTAAAGAGATGCACGAACACCACAAGTGTTTATCGGTCGATATAGAGTTCCTTGCCAATGGGATCTGTATACCTACAGTCATGTTATGTTTAATCCATCACGAGGAAAGGAAGTGAGTGGGAAGTTTGCCTCCAGATATAATCATGACCATAAAATGAGGAAGTCACATCTCAAAAACATTTTTTTTTATTGTAACCAATGCTTTGGGCAGTTGAACTGTTTTAACATTTTCATCAACCAAATAAACAGTATCAGATATTGATAATATCACAGTTGCCAACATAGAACATATATTGTGAACAATCAAATAAGAAAAATCTGCTTAACCCTTTAGCATTTAAACTGGCCATATCCGGCCAGATTTCTCTCACTTCTTTCAGTTTGGCCGCTCATACTTATGTTAAGGTATTGTTCCCAAAATAAACAATATAAAAATCTTATTGATTCAATATTATGTGAAATAATTATGTGAGGTAAAGCCTTCAACATGAAAATATAATAGTATATATAGAGTAATGTGAATGGTAAAGAGTTAATCACTTGTATTGGCTTTCACACTGTCAACTGGAACACTTGTATCAGGATGTCACACTGTCAACTACAGCTGTAACAAGATGTCACACTGTCAACTACAGCTGTAACAAGATGCCACACTGTCAACTACAGCTGTAACAGGATGTCACACTCTCAACTACACCTGTATGAGGATGTCACACTGTCAGCTACACCTTATCAGGATGTCACACTGTCAACTGCTACACCTGTAACAGGATGTTGGACTGTCAATTACACCAGTAACAGGATGTCACACTGTCAACTGCACCTGTCACAAAGTGTCACACTGTCAACTACACCTGTCACAAAGTGTCACACTGTCAACTACACCTGTAACAAGATGTCACACTGTCAACTACACCTGTAACAAGATGTCACACTGTCAACTACACCTGTGACAATGTATCACACTGTCAACCCCTAAACCTGTAACAAGATGTCACACTGTCAAACAAGTATATAAGAGTCCATTCTCTTAATGTTGGACATCATATAAGTGTGTGTAACTACGCTGGCTGAAAAGTACATAGTCTGACCAAGTTACTCTCATGGAATGACCAAATGAGGTTTATTTTTCAGCATAGTCCTTGGAAAAAAACAAGATTTGAAATTAATGCAAGATTCACAGCTCTAACATCACTCCTTCATAGGATGACCAAGATACTCCCATGGAACGACCATAGTAGTTTGCCTAGCAGGTAAACCTATTTTAGTGCTAAAGAAAACTCCTTTTGTCTACCAATTGAAACAGTAACAGACTTTTGTAAGGATCCCTCCACACACACAAACACACAGACATATATACAAACACTCTCACACACATACACACACACACTCACAGAGACACACAGACATATACACACGCATGCATACAAATACACATACACATAGATATATACACACTGACACACACACATGCATACAAATACACATACACACAGATATATATACACACACACACACACACACACAAATATTTGTTATGCCTCCACTTTACACCATAGTATATATATATGTTTAACAGTGTCTGCTAAAATGTGTTAAGGATGTTGAAAAGTAAATGTGATAAGTTATCTTTACAACTTATCACCTTATTACATCACTTTGGGGAAAGAATGAGATGTAAAGCCTGAATAACATAAAATAGAGAATATGGCTTAAAGATGTTAAAAGATAGGTGAAGAATGGACACATTGAGTAAGCAGGTGAGAATAAAAGAGTTTGTAATGCAGTCTGGAAGAATGTTGGCGAAGAATTGGTTTAAAGAAGCTGGTGAGATATGTCAGCGACTGTTGATTGATTGTCAAACTAAAGAATACATGCAGTTATCTTATTGAAATATAGGAATACCTACAGCAAGTAAAGAATGGTAAGAAATATAAGATAATGTTGATACTACTACTACTGCTGCCACTACTACTACTACTACTACTACTACTACTACCACCACCACTACTGCCACTACTATTACTACCACCACCACCACCACTACTACCACCACTACTACTACTACTGCCACTACTACTACTACTACTACTGCCACTACTACTACTACTACTACTACTACTACTACTGCCACTTCCACTACTACTACTACTACTACTGCCACTACTACTACTACTGCCACTTCCACTACTACTACTACTACTTCCACTACTACTACTACTTCCACTACTACTACTACTACTACTACTTCCACTACTGCTGCTGCTACTAGTGCTGCTACTAGTGCTGCTACTACTACTGCTACTAGTGCTGCTACTACTACTGCTACTGCTACTAATAATAATAATAATTGTTTCTACTTTTGGCACAAGGCCAGCAATTATCCCAGTGTATTACTGGTACTTTATTTTATTGACCCTGTAAGGATGAAAGGCAAAGTTAACCTCGGCGGCATAATGGTTTCATTTGTTGGCCACAAGGGCCGACATATAGGGGACAATACAAAAGACAGGGACAGTGGGGGGAGGGGGGTTTACACAAATATCAAGTAAAAGATAGGAAAACAATAACAATTAACAAGAAAAATACAACAATGAAAATTCCCCAATAGGAGGGATAACCACCCAGGGTTGATTCAGGGACCCCACCAATCCTGAACCACCCGACGCTTCGAGGGCACCTGGGAAGGGCACCCCTCTCCTCCTCAAATTCACCAGCCTAATAATAATAATGATAACAACAATAACAACAACAATAATTGACACCCGGCATGATTTGGGAAAGAAGCAGAACTCAAAGGAAGTTTCAAATAATAATAATAATAATAATAATAATAATGCTGCTTTCTTTATTAACCACAAGGGTTTACACAAAGTAGACATTAAGGACAGTACAGGACAATACAAATGGGCATTTCTGTGTGTAAAAAACCCCCCAAAAAACAGAGGATGTAATAAAAGAACAATGAAAAAAAATTCCCCAATAGGGGGGAGACTTCCGAGGGACATTCGTGGAGAAAGCCAATTAAAAAAGCCACAGTGACCCTGACCACCAGGGCAAGTGCCCTCTCCCAGTTTTCCACCTTTAATTTACAGGCACATACTCAGAGTAGGCCCATTCACTCGGGCCATTCTTGCCTCTCTCACCCATCTTCCAACAAAATGCTGGGAAGAGAGCATTTCCCTCTCTACCCTGATTTTCCTTTTCAAATGAAATTTGAAAAGGTTTATCAGGGTTCACCAAAGAGGTAAGTGCTCATCTTCAGCCCTTTCAGACGTGTCCACCATACTATCTCTTTCGCCATGGCCACGAGACAGATAAAAACTGCCTGCCCTTCCCGGCTAATAATAATAATAATAATAATGATAATAATAATAATATTAACAATAATGATAATAGTAATAATAATAATAATGGTTTCTTTATTGGCCACAAGGGCTAACATGAGGAAAAACATTAGAGACGGCACAGAACAGTACAGGACGTACAAAGTGGGTTTTGGTCGTGTAAACAGGTTATAACAAAATTGGGCTAGAAGTCAAAAAAATTCAAACAACAAAAATTCCCCAAGAAAGGGGAAACCTCCGAGGGTCACTCGTGGTGAAAACTGCACAAAAGCGCCCTCTCTCACTTTTCCCATTCCTCAGTCTACAGGCGCATACGCAGAGTGGGCCCATTCACTCGGACCAGACTCGCCACTTTCACCCACCTTTCCACAAACTTACTAGAATAATAATTTTTTCTACTTTTGGCACAAGGCCAGCAATTACTCAGTACATTACTGGTACTTTATTTTATCGACCCCCGTAAGGATGAAAGGCAAAGTTGACCTCGGCGGGATTTGAACTCAGAATGGAAAGGCCCGTAACTATGCGTCAATACTAAAAAGGATTTGGAACTGCCATGAGATCAAGGTTGTCCTGATTGTCATCGGAGCACTAGGTACTATCTCAAAGAGTTTCCAAGGATGGTTAAAGCCCCGTTTTTTGGAACACTTCAAAAGGCATGCTTGCTGGGAACAGCAAGAACCCTCCGATACGTCCTGAATATCTGAGGCTGCAGGTAGTGGCTTGTTATACATTTCAACAAACCTTCCAGTTAAATAACATCAATGACTGAGACTCAAAGAACAATAATAATAATAATAATTGTTTCTACTTTTGGCACAAGGCCAGCAATTACCCAGTACATTACTGGTACTTTATTTTATCAACCCCGTAAGGATGAAAGGCAAAGTTAACCTCGGCAGGATTTGAACTCAGACCCTAAAGGGCCGTAACTCTTTGCTGCAAGGCATGGCGTCAGACCCTCTACCGATACTGCCAATCCACCGCCCTTACAACAACAACAACAACAATAATAATAATAATAATAATGATTTCATTTATTGGCCACAAGGGCCGACATATAGGGGACAACACAATAGACAGGGACAGTGGGGGTTTACATAGAGATCGAGTAAGTATAAATAACAAAAAAACAAAAACAAAATAACAATAAAAATACAACAATGAAAGTTCCCCAATAAGAGGGATCACCACCCAGGGTTGACTCAAGCACCCCACCAGTCCTGAGCCACCCGACGCTCCTAGGGCACCCGGGAAGGGCACCCCTCTCCTTCTCGAATTCACCAGCCTACAGGCGCATGATCAGAGTAGGCCCACTCACGCGGGCCATTCTCGCCACATTCACCCACCTTTCAGTAAATGTACTGGGGGGCAGCACTTCTCTCTCCACCCTCACCTTCCTTTCCAAGTGAAACTTGAAGAAGTTGATGAGGGATTGGCCGAAGAGAAAAGTGTCTGTCTTCAGTCCTTTCAACCTGGTCCACCATGCAACCTCTTTCGCTACTGCCACCAGGCAGAGGAAAATTGCCTGCCCTTCCTGACCAAAAGAAGGCGGCGGGTCAATCTTCACTATGGACTCGGACGATAGCCGGATCCGTTCTACACGCGACAATAGCTGTTCGACATAACCCCCACAAGTCAGCAATGCACGGACACTGGACGAGTGCGTGCAGAACGGTTTCGTCGCTCTGCGCGCATCTCGGGCAGGTTCGTCTGACAGCACTTCCGTGCCTGTGCTTGTGAAGAATCATATAACCTCTGGTAAATACAAAACTAGGTTAGAGGAAGAAATTTGAAAGAAATCAAAAAAAATCTCATTAATGCAAAGATGAAAGATGTTAGAAAGGAATTGAGAAAAGTTGTATGTTGCTACTTATGACAAAAGGAGCAAAGCTGTGTTGATAGCTGAAGAAAACACCTTCTCATATTTACATAGCATTATGTTCTGAGTTTAAATCTTGCTATGGGTCAATTTTACATTTCATATTTCCAGGGTTGATGATATAGACTAGAGGTTCCAAAACATTTTGGGTCACTGCCCCCCTCACAGCTATGTAATACCCTCACTGCCCCACACCGCTATTTCCAAAGAGCCCAGTCTACATGCAAATTGTAAATAATATGTAATAAATATAATTGTTAATTTATATATAATAAATAATATAATATATACTATGTACAAATAAATATTATATTATATTTTTTTTCAGCCCTTTTACTTAAACCTCCTTTGCATACTCATCTTAATAATTTGAAATATCTGACTTTTCTTCTCTTATCCCTTCACTATCCAAGGAAAACTTGAACTGTTAAGGTATATTCTCCTTGGTTATGTCAAAATTTATAAAACACACTTCGTATTTTATCTGATGATAGCGTACCAAAATTTTGGTACCCTTGAAATGTATATAATAGAATAAATATGGTTTTATAAATATAGTTTCCATTTATTTAATATCATTCTATATTATACTCCAGAAATCCTGTCGAGTGCTCTGAATCAGTTATAAACATTTATATTTGTTGAATTACCAACAAATTGAATATCCCTTCTGCTTATAAATAAATATTATATATTTTTTATTTTACTATATTTATATATGTATCATTTGATATTCAATATACTGTTATATCATTATGATGGAAGCTCTTTAGATAAATATCAGTACTTTAAAACAAACTTTTTTATATTGTAGAACCAGGGTTGGTTCCAAGTGGTTTGGAACATAACTTAACAAGGGTTCTTACATAACATTATGATGGAAGGTTTTTCGATAAATATAAACACTTTAAAAAAAACTTTTCTTATTAATAGAACCAGGGGTGGTTTGGTATAAAAAAAGGTGAATCATCTTTACCTTTTATTATCAATGGGACCAATAGGGTGGGGTGGGGGTTGACGCTATAGGAAGAGGGTTGGACAACATACTTTGTGGCATGTAGCTATGGCCCTTTATGTTCTGAATTCAAATCCTACTAAAGTTAACTTTGCTTTTCATCCTTACAGAATCAACAAAAATAAAGTACCAGTAATGCACTGGGGTTGATTTAATCAACTTTCCCCTCCCCCAAGAAACCATTATTAAAGGGGCCAATAACTAAGAATCAGTAAAGTACTGGGGTCAACAGAATCATTAGTCAACTGTATTCCTTCCTTATAAATGAGAAGAGGTCAACTTGATTACATTGACCAGGGGTTAAACAACACCTCACGTGATCAAAAGACACTTGTATACTAATCTAGCCATAATTCTACCTTACATGGGATGGTGGAGTCATACACAAGAGGACAGGCTAAACAGTTCTAGGCAGACCAAGATACTCTCATGGAATGACCAAATGAGGTTTATTTTTCAACACAGTCCTTAGGAAGAAACAAAGTAGTTATTAATAAGAAGAGTTGAAATTAATGCAAGATTTCACAGCTCTAGCATCACTACTTCATAAGCTGACCAAGATACTCTCATGGAATAAACAAATAAGGTTTATTTTTCAACATAGTCCCTGAAAAGTAACAATGCAGTTATTAACAAGAAGAGTTGAAATGAATGCCTGCAAGATTTCACAGCTCCAACCTCACACCTTCTTAGTCAGCCTATCTTTGTATCACATACGTCAGTACACACACCTATTCCAGTTCTTAATTTCATATACTACAAAAAATATTTAGGAAAATTTCAAAAGATTATCCGCAGAGACCTACCACAGTTGTTTTCATCGGAGTTATCGCCACAGTCATTTTCCTCATCACACAGCCAAAATTTTGGGATGCAGTTTCCATTTTTGCACTTGACATTATGTTTAATGCATTCATCAGCTGAAAATAAATGGTAATTCTATTACTGCAAACTAATAAGAAATAATTGTTTCTACTTGTGTACCAGTATATTACTGGTACAAAATAAGTACCAGTGTATCACTGGTACTATTACTGCAAACTAATAAGAAATAATTGTTTCTACTTTTTGTACCAGTATATTACTGGTACAAAATAGTCCCAGTGTATTACTGGTACTATTACTGCAAACTAATAAGAAATAATTGTTTCTAATTTAGGCACAAAGCCAGCAATTTGGTGGGAGAGGAAAGTCAATTAAATCAACCCCACTACATTACTGGTACTTTATTTTATTGACCCCATAAGGATGAACGGCTAAGCTAACCTTGGCAGGATTTGAACACTGAACATAAAGGGCCATAACTGTATGTCACTAAGTATGTTTTCCAATGCTCTACCGATTCTGTCAATCCACCACCCTCACTGCAAAGTAATAATAAATAATTGTTTCTACTTTTGGCACAAGGCCAGCAACTACCCAGTGTATTACTGGTACTTTATTTATCGACCCCGTAAGGATGAAAGGCAAAGTTAACCTTGGCGGGATTTGAACTCAGAATGGCAAGGGCAGTAACTCTATGCGTCAAAGCATGGCGTCCGACCCTCTACCAGATACTGCCAATGCCCCGCCAAAGTAATAATAAATAATGATTTCTAAGATAGGCACAAGGCTACATATTTTTAGAGGACAAATTAGTTCTGTTGAACCCCAGAACATCACTGGTACTTTATTTTATCAAACTATTTGACAGGATTTCAACACAGAACATAAAGAATTATAAGTTTATTATATATTATATAGAAACTATATAATTCATTGGATGTAGCCTGATGATGTCCGTTATCCCCATAACCAGTAATTAGTGCAGGTCGATGGTTGTTTTGCTGGGTTTAGAAGGATGTGTGGGATTCAACTCTTCCTTGGGCAGTTTGGGTCAAGTGAGATCAAATGTTGGTCTATGGATTATGTTTGGGTCAAGTGAGATCAAATGTTGGTCTATGGATTATGTTTGGGTCAAGTGAGATCATTAATTTGGACTGGATGTTGTGGTACCAACATAACTTTACATATATATATACATGCCTCAACACAAGGAATAAGATATACAAGCCATGCCCACCCAGATAGAACAAAAGATATTATCTGATTTTGGTCCCCAAATACCCAGACAGCCACCAGTTACCATGGATACCATGGAGTCCAGCAGACAAACATGACAGACTTTCAGAAACTCAATAATGGATAACACTCCAGATTAAAAGGTAGAATATTTTACCTCACCTACACAGACGTGTGTGTGTGTGTGTGTGTGTGTGGATGTGTGTACATATGTGGACTTGGACACATATGCACTAAGACACACACAGATATGTTTGTGTGTATGTGTGCATGTGTGTGTGTGTGCACATGGATATGTGTGTTTCCATTCATAGATGTAAATACATGTGTTTACTTATGTGTGTGTGTATGAATGCTGTATGTGTGTGTATGGATGCCATGTGGGTGTATGAATGTCGTATGTGAGTGTGTGTGTGTGTGTATGAATGCCATGTGTG
>CAXHJY010000686.1:7500-10000 GCA_964016885.1 Eledone cirrhosa
TGGGCGGAAGCCATGTTGCGTGCTAGTCAGGCGGTCATTTTCTTCGAGGAAAGTGATTAGTTTCTTTCTGATGACTCGCTCCATGACCTTACTGATATGCGACGTCAGGGAGACTGGCCTATAGTTCTTGGCCTCCGCTCTACTACCTCCTTTATGGATAGGGCATATTGTGCCTTCTTTCAGCTCCCTGGGTAGTACACCGCTAGCCAAGGAGCTTCTGAAGAGCATCTTCAGTGGAGTTGCTAAGGCCTGCTTACATATTTTTAGGAGAACTGCTGGGAATCCATCAGGTCCAGCAGCCGAGTCTGTTCTAATTTCATCAATGGCGCACACCACATCCTCCTCCGTTATGTCTATGTGGTTGATGGTTGCCATTTCTTGATGTAGTGTTGTGGCATCAAAGAACTCCTCTGGCTTCGTTATTTGCATGTGCCTCAGTGGACATGTGAAGACACTTTTGTACTGTTCGTTCAGTATTTCACATATCTCTTGGGGATTTTCGGTTAATGAACCGTCCGTGTGGAAGAGTGGTCCAATCTTGCAGTGTACTGAGGCAGTTTCTTTTGCAAATTTAAAGAAGGCCTTAGGGTTTGTTTTAATGTTTTCTATGGCCCTGTTCTCTTTCCTTGCCCTCTCATTCTCATGTGAAAGCTTGAGTGCAATCTCGGTGTCAAGTAGTGCACGTTTCAAATAGGATTCCTTCTTGTTTTGGTTTTGTTGACTATTCAACTGGTTTGAGAGTTTAGTTCTACGTCTCATAAGGATTTTCCTATCTCTGGGAATAAGATTTTTGTGTCTGTTTGCCTCTTTCTTCGGGACACACTTTTTGCATATGGTGTGTATCGTTGTCATGAAGTGTTGAAATTGTGTGTTAGTGTCTTGTGTGGCGATGTTTGCACTCCATGTTTGCTTCCGGATTTCACTCTTAATCTTCTTCCAGTCAGCCCCGTAGAAGTTAAGGCTGGATAGCGTCCCGGAGCTTCTTGGTGGTTTTGTCTCTGTTGGTTCTCTTGGACCACATATCATTAGCTCTACCAAGTTATGATCCGAGAGAATTGTTGGTGTCACCTTTACATTGTGGATGAGCACTTCGTTGTTTGTAAAACAGAGGTCCAGGACATTTTCGCCTCTTGTTGGGAGGAGTATTGCTTGCTCCATGAACAGCCTGTGTGTGAGGGCCAGCAGGGATTCCGTCTGTCTCTGTTCTATTGACGTCATTCCAGGGAGGAGGTGGCCCTCAGGCCATTTGACCTTTGGTAGGTTGAAGTCTCCCAGCAGTAGGATGTTGAGACCCTGGTCCAGTTTGTCAAGGACCTCTTCTATCCTACTTAGGCTATCCTCAAATTTACCCTCATGACTGGGGGCATCGGGCGGCCGATATGTGACACATATTACCGTCTGTAGTTGCTTCATATGTATTATCAGTGTGTCACAGACTGAGTTTGAATGTGTCAACAGAACAATTGGTGTGACATCTTCACGGATATACAGAGCAACCCCACCATGAGTTCTCTCCTTCCTGTCCGAACGAAATACAGTATATTTCGGTATATGTATTTCTGCATCTGCTATACTGCTTGTCAGGTGCGTTTCGGTTAGTGCCATGCATAGTGCTTGATTGCTTATGGCTAAGTCTCCCAGGTAGGAAATTTTACTCATGTTGCTGAGTTTCACCAGGCCCCTGACATTCAGCAGCAGCACTGGTGTGACTTTTGGGGTGCCAGTAATGGTTGTCGGTATGACACCTGGTCTGGTGTCAGCGGCGGCCACTCTGGGTCCCTTAACTGCGGTGGTCTCGAGTGCTGGTGTGGATGACCCTGGCTCTGGAGACGATGCAGCCAGGTCAGCTGTCCCACAATCTTCTCTGCCATCACTAAAAAATTTTTCTGATCTGCTGCTGCCATCTGTATCTCGTCGGCATGTGCGTGCCTTCTCCTTGTTGGTGCAGCACGCGCGACATCAGCATACTTCTGGAGCGGCTTATTTCGGCTTTGGCTGGGGCATGTTGCGCGAGTATGATGGGCATAGTTCGTTTGAGACCTAGGGTGGGCGAATCTGCATCCCATCCCTGTCTCTCCATGCCAGCATGTCCCGTTCTTGAAAAACTTGCACATTACTTGGTGTTTTTTGCTCCCAGTGTCTCGGTGCTTTCTGTTCTTTCTTTGAACAGTTGTCCACTGGTCCCTCTGCGCTTGGTTCTCCTTCGGAAGGTGATTTCGCTTTTCACCTTTGCCCTTAGCTTGTTGGTTGCCCGGCCTGCCCTCCCTGCCTGTAGCGGAGGGTATATCATTTTCTTCCAGGTCCGTGCTTGTGCTCTCCTCCTTTTCTTTTTCCCTTTCCTTTTCCTCTTCCTTTTCCCTCTCCTTCTCCTCATCCCTCCCTTCGGATTTCTCCTCCCTGAGGACACGGCTTAGCATCGCCATATGAGGCGCTATGAGGACATACGCCTTCTCAATTTCTTTTCTCTTTCTCTCTATCTGTACCAGGGTCCTCATAAACC
>CAXHJY010000686.1:17500-20000 GCA_964016885.1 Eledone cirrhosa
CATTATTTCAAATAGTTCTTGGGAACATAATCTACATTCATTTCTATTATTTTGATAAGGGGTGGCTCTTTTGAGCACACTCCAGGTCAAATCATATTCTATATTCTTATTTTTATAACTATTGATTTTTTCTGCTAGAGATGTTGTATTAGCCAGTGCGGCATTTTTAAAACTATGCTTGTGGGTATTAAACCTTGTCTTAAAATTGTTAGAGGTAGCTCCTATATATGAGCAAATAGAATCTTTAGTTTTAACATTACATTTATAGACTATGTTGTTAACAAGACAATTCCCTTTTAATGGGCAGTTTGCTTTGTTTCTACAGTTACATCCTTTCGTTAATTCTGTATTTGAGGAGATATTATGGTTAATTTGATGTACTGGTGGTATACTTATGGTTTTCTTACATTTATATGCATTATAGGCACTTATATTTTGTTTTATGTTATTTGTTGTAGAGTATGAGAATTTAACTGTAGACCTATTTAAGATTTGATGGTATTTGTGGTTTGGCGGGAAGTTTTTCTCAAGGATATAAAAAAATTTTTTAGCAATATTATCTTTAACTTGTAAATTAAATGGAGCATTATACCAAGTAACCCGTCTATTACGGTTTCTATGTTGTTTATTATTTTTATTATTTTTATAGGTTGTATCGTGATTTTTACTAGGAGGATTAATGTTAATGATCTCACCACAACCATTTTTAGTTATAATTGTAGATTTAGGTGTTTTATCCTTTTTATTAGGAGTTTTATTATTAATATTTATTAGAGTTGTATGATGAGTAGTTTTTTGAGATTTACTATACTTTATATTAGAAGATTTGGTATTTTGGGGTATAGTGTGGGTGGCATTTAGGTGTGTACTTTTCATTTGGTGTTTGTTGGTAATATTAGGTTGTATGCTTTCAGTATTTTTAGTAGAAGGTATATATTCTAATCTATTTTTGTGGCCACTTCTATCTAGAGCTTCGTTATAGAAGGTCGCATTTTTATCAAATACATCTTGGTTAGAAGAAAGGTTAGAAATTCTAAGTGATATATTATATACAAGGTTTTTAAGGATAGATTTAGGGTGATTAGATTGTGAGTGTATGTAATGTAAGTTTTGGTTAGGTTTATGGTAAGGTTGGTAGATACCCGTAGCTAAATCTAAAGTTATATCTAGGAAATTTACTACTTTACTTGTTTTTTCAAAAGTAATATTAAGATTATAATAGTCTTTAAGGAAAGTTCTAATATGTTTTTTGTTTTTTTCAATTTCTGAAAGGCTAAGGTTGTTAGAAAGAAGAAGACAGTCATCACGATATAAACCACCTTTGAGGTGGGGAAAAGAGGCATTTATGTTGAAAAGGAGAAAGAGGCCCACAAGATCAGTAATTTGGGCGGAATCGCTTGAACCCATAGTAATATCAAAAAGATTACTATATGTGTTTCTGGTCCAGTATTCATTCTGAAATTCAATAAGTGTTAGTCTAGCATGTGTAATAATATTAATGTCATCCAAAGTTAAGTTAGATCTATTTTTAGCAAATATCAATGCTTTGTTCAGGAGTATAGGTGATATAGAAGAATAGTAATTATCTATATCAAATTGTAGAAATGAAGCAGAAGATTTACACCTAATATTTTTAAACCAGTTAATTACCTGGGAGGTGTTTTCCCAGAGTGGTAAAATAACGTGTTTTCTTATTTGTGGGATGACTCTATCTAAAATTTTTTTGCTAATTATTCCAATATCTGATTTGGAGGGACATATAAGTCTAATAGAAGGATTTGAGTTAAAGTTTGATTTGTGATCCTTCAGGTTGAAGTGTGGTCTTTTCAATGCCAAAGGTTCAGTTCTATCTTCAATGTTTAGTTTTTTTACTATGTTGTGTGTTTTGTTGTTGATGTTGGTGAGTGACGCATTATTAGATTTTTTATAATTTTTTCTGAGTTCTTTATATATGAACTCGTTATAATGTTCAATATCCATATGATACAAGTTACCAGTTTTGTCCGAGTGGACATGGATTTTTTTAGACTTTTTTAGGTCCAATAGGGTTGAATCAAGGTCCTTTTGAAAGACGGATTTATACTTTTTAAATTTGAGGTGTTTAATTAAATTAAAAAGGTCTTTCTCGAAGTCTTCAAGTAAAAAGTTGTGTGGTGGATTCTTGTAAGTATTGAAATCATACATATATTTCCGATCTGCTTGTTTAGATTTTCTATCGAAGTGGTAGGCTCTCCATCTAACCCTTCTGATAAAATTATTAGTTTTCTGAATCATAAGGAGTAAGAAGTCATCCTTAGAAGGTATTGGTATGTTTTTTAAGGAGGTTCCTAAATATTGTTTTTCCATTGTGATATGGATGATGGACAATTGAAAGAGCTCAACTAAATGTATATGGGTTTACAAAATGATACATATATATATGTATATACATAAATATAAAATTAATACACACATACAGTACAAAAATACGAATATTTCCGTGAAAATAGGAGCAAAATTA
>CAXHJY010000687.1:20000-22500 GCA_964016885.1 Eledone cirrhosa
CACACATGTATATGATAACTAACACTGAAAGAGCAAAATGCAAAATATCACTCAGCCACACACACACACACACAAACACGGAGACAACATACACATACACACACACACATTGCAAATACATAACATGCAAAAACACATTTACACAAATTCACCTTCACGAACGAAAGAAAAAAAAATGGATGACAATCATTTCCGCGAAGTAATATATAGTCAGTGTTTTCTCTATCAAACTCCCATCTAACTCTCACTCATGTGTGTATTCATCAGGAACCCCCACCCCCCTACTCCGACCTCCTACCCCAACTGTGAGCGGGTGTATGCATATATTCATATACACACATAAACAAACACACATATATATATTATATGTAAATATATATAAACACACATACAAATACACAATATAAAAACACATACACACATTATATATATATATATATATATATACGTATTTGTCATTGTCGCTAGCTCACCTACATGGTCCTTGCAGCATGAGGATACACAAACACACTATATATATGCGTATGTATGTGTATGTATGTGTATATATATATATATATATGCGTATATATGTATATATATATATGTGTGTGTGTATTTCCGTTTTACACACATACTTAGACTACATATATATATACATATACATACATGTCAGTCTTTCTGTATGTATACACACGTATGTCACAGGTTATTGTATCAATAGTGTTTCGCTAAAAGACACAGAATGTATTGATATTTACTGAAGCGTGGTGTTTTTGGTAGCTCTATCGGCGGAGAGTTCAATAATCCATTACGACCTAGTCAACCGTAAACGATTTATATTCATAGGATGATGTTTTTAGATATTTAGGTCAGTTCTGCTGGGGGGGGGGGGGGGTGAGCATTGGGGGTAGGTTTCAGGGTGTTCGGCTCACTGTTGTAAAAAGCTAAGTTCGATTCCTAGAAACGTTTTTTCTCTCCTATATGAGTAAACAAAGTAATTTATTTGACGTGCCTCCAAGCCATTCCTTTGGAAAAACGCGAGTTAAGGCTAGATTTGTCTGACACTGCATCGATCTGATTGCAGAGCCCAAGTTCTCAACGACCTCGCGTGAAACCTGAAAACCGATTAACGATCTCTGATCTCTAATCTCGGACAGGGAAACGACAAAAGTCTGAGACAGCGAAAGTTTCATATGCAAGAAGAAGAAAAGAAAAAAAACAGGATATTCCGACATGCGGAGAACTGACGTTATAAAATGTATGTAGATTGCTTAGCCACTTATGAAAAGTCAGAATGACTGTTATAATTATAGAGCCATTACGTTTATATATATATATATATATATATATATATATATATATATATATATATATATATATTACAGAGAGAGAAGTGTGTTACACAGTGAGATGTGAGTAAATAATTATTACATGTGAGTTAAAACCGTTACTGTGTGGAAAACAACACCTACAGGTTAGCAATTAAATAGAAAAAACACTAAGTCAGAATCAACAAATATTATTATTATTGGGAACTGCGGAATATTCTAATTCCGATCCTCGTATGTATATATATATTTATATATATATATATATATATATACTTGGGAGGGTCATATTGTTGTAATATTGCCAGAAATAATAACAGAGCACACTCACTCTTTGGTTGGTTTTCGCTTCTGTATCTTTTATATCTCCATACTTAATTTATTTGGCAATCAATGTTTGTCATTGATTGACCAACTTTTAAAAATATATATATAAATATATATAGTCTATCAAAGTTCTTTCGTTGCACATCTACAACATCATCAATGGTACTATTATGCTCCCACCTATTGTATTATAATATCTACGCCATTTTTATTTAATTTAACCTAACAGTGCATGTGTTCTGTTATTATCGCGGGCAATATTATTACAACGATATGACCCTCCCTAAATATAACAATATTTGTTTCGACACACGATTTTATATCAAAAACCTTTCAAGACAAATTCTATTGTTTCTACTTTCGGCACAAGGCCCGCAATTACCCAGTACATTATTGGTACTTTATTTTATAGACCCCGTAAGGATGAAAGGTAAAGTTTACCTCGATTTGGTGCTTTACCACGGGGTAGAATTGGTCATCCTGCAATGTTAACATTCGCGTCATAGGAGAAAGGCACTCGACGCTTTGCAACTCAACCATCTTTGATGATGAATCATGTCGGTGGTGAGCGAAAGGACAAAATGTATTATAAAGTGAAATTACAGGAGCCCCAAAATGTTGAATTTCCTCAGTGACAGCGAGGCTTGAGAAAGACATGCTGCTTCGTTCTTCTCTGGGTCAAAAACTTAAACACCCTTTTTTTCTTCTGTATTTTCTTTGTTGGTTTCTTAAAGTTTACCATTATTCCATTGTTACGGGCGTTGAATTGGCAGTATCGGTTGTGGGTTTGACGCCATGCTTTCTAGCATAGTTACGTCCCTTTACATTCTGAGTTCAAATCCCGCCGAGGTTAACTTTGTCTT
>CAXHJY010000688.1:12500-75000 GCA_964016885.1 Eledone cirrhosa
GTGGGGGTGGTGGTGGTGGGACGGGGTGTATTTTGTTAGAGATGCCTACTGGCTGGAGTAGGTTTTACTATATATTTAGGTAAGGCGGGTCTTCCCTGTTACTGAGTACCGCCAAAGGTCTCGGTCCAGTGACATTGTCTTGGAGAGGTGTAGGTGTGTGATGTCGGAGTTTATCAGCTCGTCCCAGGTTTTTCTAGGTCTGCCTATTCCGTGGCTACCGTCTATCTTTATTGCCCTGCACTTTGTTATACAGCTGTCGTCTTTCATGCGCATCACGTGTCCATACCAACGTAGCCTTCTCTCGAGTAAACAACATCTGATCCCTCTTATCTCTAATTTTTTCCTTAGTTCGTTTATGCTTTGCCGTTCACGTATATTACTGTTACACATCCAGCGGAGCATGCAAGCTTCGTTCCTCTCTAGTCTGCGTATATCCTCTGCACACAATGCCCAGGTCTCACTGCCATGCAGCATTGCTGTTCGTATGCAGGCATCGTACAACCTGCCTTTCATTTTTAGGGAGAACCCTTTAGCAGCTAATAGTGGTATAAGCTCTCTGAACTTTTTCCAACCAGTTCTGACTCTAGCTACAGTACTTTCAGAGCACCCTCCCCCACTGCTGATTTTATCGCCCAGGTAACGGAAGCTGTCCACTATTTCTATAGAACCCTCTACGCAATTGAAAGAGCTAGTATTTTGTGGGCACTTGCTGCTACTTATTGCACCAGAACACCGGCCACATGTAAAATCTATGTTCTTAGTTAGCTTACCTGTGATCCCACTACATCTTTTATGCACCCATACTTTGCATTTAGGACATAAAATGGAGTTTCTACCTACGCCTTTCCTACACACCGAGCACGACCATTTCCCAGAAGGGACCGCCGCCTTGTTTTCTTTCCTACAAACTAGAACTTTGGTCTTAGCCAGGTTAATTTTAAGGCCTTTTGATTCTACCCCGTGCTTCCATGTTTGGAATTTCTTGTCTAGCTCGGCCATTGATTCAGCTATAAGCGTTAGATCATCTGCATATAGGAGTTCCCATGGGCAGCCGGTCTTGAACTCCACTGTTATAGCCTGGAGGGCAATAATAAATAGTAGGGGGCTAAGAACAGAGCCCTGATGAACACCAACTTTTACACTAAACTCTTCACTATATTCGTTGTTAATTCTAACCTTGCTGACTGTTTCTTTATACATGGCTTGTATAGCTCTCACAAGCCATTCATCAACACCTAGTTTTCTAAGAGCCCACCAGATAATGGAACGGGGGACTCTGTCGAAGGCCTTCTCCAAGTCGACGAAAGCTAAGTATAGGGGTTTACTTTTAGCTAGGTACTTCTCCTGTAGTTGTCGTACAATGAAAAGAGCGTCTGTGGTACTTTTTCCTGACACAAACCCGAACTGCATTTCATCTAGATCAATTCGCTCTCTGATTAGTTGCGCTATTACTTTTTCCGTGACCTTCATGACCTGGTCGATTAATTTAATGCCTCTATAGTTACTCCTATCTAGGGCATCTCCTTTACCCTTATAACAGTTAACGATAATGCTGCTACGCCAGTCCTTCGGAACAACCCCATTCTGTATGACTTGGTTGACTATCCGGGTGACCATGGTGTGTCCCACCGTACCAGATGCCTTCAGCATCTCGGCAACTATTTCCGAAGGCCCAGCCGCCTTGCCTGTCTTCATATCTTTGATTGCCTTACTTATTATACTACCCTCGACTAACACTGCTGGTCCTTCTATTGGGTCGATGTGGGGGAGACTGTCTTTCTCCCAATTATTCTCCTCATTTAGTAGCCTTTCATAGTGACACTTCCAAGCTACCTTCTTATCGGCGTCGGTGATGGCAAGTACGCCGTCATCGTTAAGTACACACTTCTCCCCGACAATATCACCGTTTTCCTTGACACATTGCCTAGCAATCCTGAACACCTCACGTTTTTGGTCCTCACGTTGTAGAACATGCTTGAACTTTCTTTCCTCTGCTTCCCTTCTTGCAAAGTACACTTGTCACCTAGCTTCCCTCCTGGCCACTTGATAGTCTTCTCTGCTTCCCCCATCCCGCCATACTTTCCAAGCCTGCTTTTTGGCCTTAATTGACCCCTCCACCTTACTGTTCCACCACCATGTTACTGTCCTCCTGCCTACAGGCCTGCTCCAGCCACAGACTTCGTCTGTCGCCGTCAGCAGGTTTGCTTTCAGGAATTCCCACTGCTCCTCTACCTTGTACGACTCTATTTGCTCTTCCTTACTGTCGAAAGCATCAAGTAATATGCTTTGGAATTTATTTTTGGCTGTGGGGTCCTTTAGCTTCCATATTTTTCTCCTGAGGGTAGTCCTCTTCTGTTGCCTAGTACGTCTCGTCCTGGCTATTAGGTCGCTAATTATCAGTCTATGTTGGGAGGTGCATTCTTCATGGGGGAGGGATTTAGTGTTTACAACAGTCACTTTGTCACGTCTTCTGGTAAGGATATAATCTACCTGGCTGGTATGTTCCCCTGATCTGTAGGTGATCAAGTGATTGTCTCGTTTTTTGAAGTTAGTGTTGCAGATAGTTAGGTTATTTGCGTCACAGAATTCCAGGATTCTGGAGCCTTCCTCATTTCTAGTACCAAACCCATAGCCTCCATGGATTTCGTCGTAGCCGTCACAATGTTGTCCAACGTGACCGTTTAGGTCGCCTGCAATAATTATATAGTCACTGTCGGTTATTTGGGAGGTAGTGAGCATCAGTGTCTCATAGAATCTGTATTTTATATTGCTGGGCAGTCCGGATTGGGGTGCGTACGCGGATATTACTGTCACCGTGGTTCTATTGAGGACAAGTCTTATTTTAATTATTCTGTCGTTCACTCTATTTACGTCTATTATCTTATCTGCCCACTTTTCTGCTACCATGATTCCTACCCCACCCAGCCCATTGTCATTTCCCACCCAGAAAAGCTTATAGCATCGTTTTCTACCCACAATGAATCTAGCAGATCCACCCCTCCACCTGGTCTCTTGAATACAACAAACATCGACCTCCTTACGTTCAAGCATTTCTACAACCTCGTTAGAGCGACCCTTTAAGGTGCCTACATTCAAGGTACCAAATCTGAAGTTTTGGATTGCGTTTGGGGGGTGGGAAAGGTGGGGAGAGGGGGGAGATGGGGTTGTGTTAGCCATCCGCGGCCGAAACAAAGAGGCATGTTCGCATTCTCGTCCACGAGGTGTGTTTGTCTTTAACTTTGGCATTGTCGCTGAGCGTCCAGATTTTTCTCTCTTCAACTCTCCGGAACTCCGTAGTCCTTCCATCCTACATACCGAAGGCGACCAGGTAAGCGAAAGTATAGGCCTCTGGCTTATGATTGGTCCACGTGATAATAATGGTGGTGCGTGGGGGCGGGCGGGAGGAGTGTTGAGTTGTTAGCGAGAAGAATAGGTTTAAGTTAAATCCTAGTATTTAACGAACGTAAACAAAAATACAAGATTTGTTTAGTAAAATACGCCAAAAACTTCCGTATTTTACAATCAGGACAAAATACAAGAGATTTGTTTTGGAAAATACAGGAGGAAATAGGTTTGGAAGGACTATGGAATAAGCGGATGTTAGAAAGCTAGAAAAATGAGTACATTACATTTTACCATGAAAGAGAAATCTGCCACAAATTGGCGAAAGTGAATTACTTTATCTTGTATATGTATATGGATAGAGAGAGAGATGGGGGGGGGGGGGGTTGACCGCATGTTGTAGAGTGTGGTGGAGTAGATATTAGGGAGCGGGAATTAAGGGTTTGAAATAATAACAAATATATTTAAAATATTGTTAAGAGTTTGAAGTATCAAATATATTTAAAATATTTGTATATGAGAAGAATAGGTTTAAGTTAGATCCTAATATTTAACAAACGTAAACAAAAATACAAGATTTGTTAAGTAAGATACGCCAAAAAATTCCGTATTTTACAATCAGGACAAAATACAAGAGATTTGTTTTGGAAAATACAGGAGGAAATAGGTTTGGAAGGACTATGGAATAAGCGGATGTTAGAAAGCTAGAAAAATGAGTACATTACATTTTATATATATATACATATATATATATATACATATATATATACATATATATATATATACATACATATATATATATATATATATATATATACATATATATGGCGGTACTCAGTAATAGAGAAGACCCGCCTTACCTAAATACAAAGTAAAACCTACAACAGTCAGTAGGCATCTCTAACAAAAGAAAAAAAAATATATATACCCCGTCCCATCAACCCCACCCCATCCACACCGCCTTTTTCAATGTAAAGTTATGTTGGTGCCACAACATCCAGGCCGAAACAAATGAGATCGTGTAGGTGTCACGACAAAAAAACACACAGTTCACGCTGTAATGTGGCGTGTAGGCAACGCGGTAAAAACCTCCCAGTCCCACACTGTAAATGTGGTTGGTGTTAGGAAGGGCATCCAGCTGTAGAAAACCCACCAGATAGTCCTATGCGAGCAAGACAATTACTCTTGCTTCAAGTGGGAAAACCCCCGTGCAAACCCATGCAAGCGTGGAACACGGACGTTAAACGTTGATGATGATGATATATACATACACATATATATATATACATATATATACACATATATATATATATATATATATATATATATATATATACACACATATATATATATATACATATATATACATATCATCATCATCATCATCATCATCAACGTTTAACGTCCGTGTTCCACGCTTGCATGGGTTTGGACGGGGGTAGTCCCACTTGAGGCAAGAGTGATTGTCTTGCTCGCATAGGACTGTCTGGTAGGTTTTCTACAGTTGGATGCCCTTCCTAACACCAACCACATTTACAGTGTGGGTCTGGGAGGTTTTTACTGTGTTGCCTACACGGCCACATTACAGCGTGGACTGTGTGTTTTTTTGTCGTGACACCTACACGATCTCATTTGTTTCGGCCTGGATGGTGTGGCACCGACACAACTTTACATAGAACGGGGTGGCGTGGAAGGGGTGGGGGTGGTGGGACGGGGGGGGGGGGGTATTTTGTTAGAGATGCCTACTGGTTGTAGTAGGTTTTACTATGTATTTAAGTAAGGCGGGTCTTCTCTGTTACTGAGTACCGCCAAAGGTCTCGGTCCAGTGACATTGTCTTGGAGAGGTGTAAGTGTGTGAGGTCAGAGTTTATCAGCTCGTCCCAGGTTTTTCTAGGTCTACCTATTCCGTGGCTACCGTCTATCTTTATTGCCCTGCACTTTGTTATACAGCTATCGACTTTCATGCGCATCACGTGTCCATACCAACGTAGCCTTCTCTCGAGTAAACAACATCTGATCCCTCTTATTTCTAATTTTTTCCTTAGTTCGTTTATGCTTTGCCGTTCACATATATTACTGTTACACATCCAGCGGAGCATGCAAGCTTCGTTCCTCTCTAGTCTGCGTATATCCTCTGCACACAATGCCCAGGTCTCACTGCCATGCAACATTGCTGTTCGTATGCAGGCATCGTACAACCTGCCTTTCATTTTTAGGGAGAACCCTTTAGCGGCTAATAGTGGTATAAGCTCCCTGAACTTTTTCCAACCAGTTCTGACTCTAGCTACTGTACTTTCAGAGCACCCTCCCCCACTGCTGATTTTGTCACCCAGGTAACGGAAGCTGTCCACTATTTCTATAGAACCCTCTGCGCAATTGAAAGAGCTAGTATTTTGTGGGCACTTGCTGCTACTTATTGCACCAGAGCACCGGCCACATGTAAAATCTATGTTCTTAGTTAGCTTACCTGTGATCCCACTACATCTTTTATGCACCCATACTTTGCATTTAGGACATAAAATGGAGTTTCTACCTACGCCTTTCCTACACACCGAGCACGACAATTTCCCTGAAGGGACCGCCGCCTTATTTTCTTTCCTACAAACTAGAACTTTAGTCTTAGCCAGGTTAATTTTAAGGCCTTTTGATTCTAGGCCGTGCTTCCATGTTTGGAATTTCTTCTCTAGCTCGGCCATTGATTCCGCTATGAGTGTCAGGTCGTCTGCGTATAGGAGTTCCCATGGGCAGCCGGTCTTGAACTCCTCCGTTGTAGCCTGAAGGGCAATAATAAATAGTAGGGGGCTGAGAACAGAGCCCTGATGTACACCAACTTTTACGCTAAACTCTTCACTATATTCGTTGTTAATTCTAACCTTGCCGACTGTTTCTTTATACATGGCTTGTATAGCTCTCACAAGCCATTCGTCAACGCCTAGTTTTCTAAGAGCCCACCAGATAATGGAGCGGGGGACTCTGTCGAAGGCTTTCTCCAAGTCGACAAAAGCTAAGTAGAGGGGTTTACCTTTAGCTAGGTACTTCTCCTGTAGTTGTCGTACAATGAAAAGAGCGTCTGTGGTACTTTTGCATGTCGCTTGAGTCCTACTGATTTACATTCTCTAACACATGCTTGGCAAGCATGATGAGTAGCAGCCTGGTAGTCAACATACATATATACATACATATATATACATACATACACATACATATATATACATACATACACATACATACATATATATACACATACATACATATATATACACATACATACATATATATATACGCATACATACATATATATACGCATACATACATATATATACGCATACATACATATATATACACATACATACATATACACATACATACATATATATACACATACATATATATACACATACATACATATATATACATACATACATATATATACATACATACATATATATACATACATACATACATATATATACATACATACATATATATACATACATACATATATACACATACATACATATACATACATACATACATATACATACACATATATACATACATACATATATGGTGGCTGCCAACTCGTTTTCGAGTACGGCCACTACTTTATATCCATGTAGGAGAACCCCTACCGATGCGCTGAACGAATGTGACTTTTTAGTCCAGCCAGCGACTTGAAAACTCTGGTACAAACACTACACCTGTGACAATTATTGACACATAGTGTTGGGCCCATGGTACCATGTGACGACAAGTGCAGAGAGATCTCCAGATATAAAGCAATGCCTGTGCCGTGAAGCTTTTATAGTGAGCAAAGGCACTGCACAAAGCCAGTCCCACTCTCTTAACCAAGATGATATTTACCAAAAAGAAGAACAAGTCAACATCATTGGATACCATCAGGGTTGCAGGTGTTATATCAGAGTTTTCCTTCTCCTAGAATTCTGCCTTGACAAAGGCTAAGGGATCATCTCTCAGGATGATTTTGGATGGCTATTGACTCTTAAGAGCTCCTTTGCCCTTTGACAGGTTTTGTTTTTAGTCCTGCAGGATGTCCATAGTCACCCTCTTCACCAAGAAACCTTGGTGGGGTTGCCAGTTTAGTCGCCAACGACCCGATCATGCGACAGGTTGTACTGGGATACATGTTACACCAGTAGCACCTACTGGAGACCTGATATATACATACATACATATATATACATACATACATACATACATACACACACACACACATACAAACATACATACATACATACATATATATATATATACATACATATATATACACATATATACACATATATATATACACATGTATAGACATATATAAGGCTACAGGCCAAGACTGGCTATTATTATTATTGTAGCTGTATTCATTTCTATCGGTTATTTTGATAGCCATGACTGGCTGCCTACCTCACAATTTCCCTCCCACCACCATAGCCTATTCGACCAATCAAACCTCAGCATGCCATTTCTTCTACTACTACTACTACTACTACCTAACTCTCTCCTCCCCCGTCCCAGCCCAACACACCCTGCCATTATTACCACCACCACTGTTCTTCTCGCCCTGAAATTTTTCTACAGTTATGTATGGATGAGCTAAGAATAAATTGGAGCAACACTGAATTAATAGATGAAATGAATATGAATCCGCGAGCTACCAAGCACCCATGTGAAGCCTCAATCCAGAGAGGAAGCACACACACACCCCTGCAAAAATCGACCCTTCCCTACGAGTGTTGACAAATGCCCAAAACTCCGAGTTGGTACCATCAATGTAAGCACGATGAAAGGAAGAGCAGGAGAAATCGTAGAAATGCTAGAGCGAAAGGAAATTGATGTATGCTGTGTGCAAGAGACTAGATGGAGAGGAGGGTCTGCTAGAGTCCTTGTAGGAAAAAGTCAGTGCTACAAATTTTTCTGGGTGGGAAATGACGATGGGATGGGTGGTGTAGGTATACTACTAGCTGACAAGTGGGTAGATAAAGTAATCTCAGTGTACAGGGTAAATGCAAGAATCATTAAACTCAGACTAGTCCTGAATAAAACAATTACCACAATAATATCAGCTTACGCACCCCAATCTGGGTTGCCAGACGAACTTAAGGATAGATTTTATGAGTCCCTAATGCACACTACTGCTCTAACAAACGACAATGACTTCCTAATCATCGCAGGAGATTTTAACGGACACGTAAGTAAACACTGTGACGGCTTCAATAGAGGCCACGGGGTTGGCACAAGAAATGAAGAAGGATTCAGACTTCTAGAATTCTGCGACGTCAATGACATGTCGATATGTAACACAAACTTCAAAAAACCTGACAACCACCTGATCACCTATAGATCAGGGGAGCATTCTAGTCAGATTTTATCCTCATCAGATGGACGGTCGTAAACACAAAAGCCTACCCTAGTGAGGAATGTACCTCCCAACAGAGCTTAGTTGTCAGCGACCTCACGGTCAGAACTAGACGAACCTGGAAACAGAGGCCAACCTGGAGAAGAAAGATCTGGAAGCTGAAAGACCACTCAGCCAGTAACAGATTTAAAGATATTTTACTCAACGCCTACGACAGTAAAGAAGAACAGATAGAGACATTCAATGTAGAAGAGAACTGGGAGTTCCTAAAAAATAACTTACTAGAGGCGTCGGATGAGGTCTGTGGCTGGAGTAAGACCACAAGCAGGAGAGTGACTTGGTGGTGGAACAATAAGGTAGATGAGGCAGTTAAGGCCAAGAGACAGGCATGGAAAGAATGGAAGAACGGGGGGAGCAGGGTACATTACATAGAAACGAAGAGGGAAGCTAGGCGACAAGTATACTTAGCTTGGAGGGAAGCAGAGGATAGAAAATTCAAGCATGTTTTGCAACGTGAGGACCAGAAACAGGAGGTGTTCAAGATTGCGAAGCAGTGTGTCAGAGAGAATTGTGATGTCATTGGAGCGAAGTGTATCCGGAATGATAAAGGTGAGCTTGCCCTCACAAGTGCTGAGAAGAAAGATGCATGGAAGAGCCATTATGATAGATTACTAAATGAGGGACCAGCAGTACAAGTCAGCAGCAGCGTAGTAAGTAAGGCAATCAAAGATATGAAGATGGGGAAGGCAACCGGTCCATCGGATATACCTGCCGAGATTGTGAAGGCATCTGGGTCTGTAGGTCACACTATAACCACACGTATTGTTAACCAGGTAATACTAGAAGGCGTCATACCAAAAGATTGGTGCAGTAGCATCATTGTCAACTGCTACAAAGGTAAAGGTGATGCACTAGATAGAGGAAACTATAGAGGTATAAAGCTGATGGACCAGGTCATAAAAGTAACAGAAAGAGTTATAGCACAGTTGATTAGGGACCGGGTGAAAATAGATGAGATGCAATTTGGGTTTGTACCAGGAAGAGGCACCACTGATGCCTTCTTCCTTGTGAGGCAGTTATAGGAAAAGTACCTAGCTAAAAGTAAGCCACTCTACCTGGCATTCGTCGATCTCGAGAAAGCCTTTGACAGAGTTCCACGTGCTGTAATCTGGTGGGCTCTTAGAAAACTAGGAGTAGATGAATGGCTTGTGAAAGCTGTACAAGCCATGTATAGGGGAGCAGTCAGCAAAGTTAGGATTAGCAATGAGTATAGCGAGGAATTTAGCGTACAGGTTGGTGTCCACCAGGGCTCTGTTCTTAGCCCTCTCCTGTTCATCATAGTCCTGCAGGCAATAACGGAGGAGTTTAAGACCGGATGCCCATGGGAACTCCTGTATGCTGATGACCTTTTACTTATAGCTGAATCTATGGTAGAACTAGAGAAGAAATTCCAAACTTGGAAGCAGGGACTAGAAAGAAAGGGTCTCAAAGTCAACATGACAAAGACTAAGGTCCTTGTAAGTAGACGAGAAAACAGAACCCAGATCCCCTCAGGGAAATGGCCTTGCTCAGTATGTAGGAAAGGTGTACGTAGGAACTTCATTCTCTGCCCCAAATGCAAACAATGGGTACACAAGAGATGTAGCGGGATCTCAGGAAGCTTAATTAAGAATGTAGGCTTCACATGCAGCAAACAGCCACAGGAAAAAAGTACCACCAATCTCTAGGAGGGCTCTGTAGAAACAGTAGACAGCTTCTGCTACCTAGGTGACAAAATTAGCAGCAGAGGTGGGTGTTCAGAAAGTACAATAACTAGGGTAAGAACGGGATGGAAGAAGTTCAGGGAACTACTGCCACTGCTAGCTGCAAAAGGCTTCTCCCTCAAAATGAAAGGCAGACTGTATGATGCGTGTATCCGAACAGCAATGTTACATGGTAGTGAGACCTGGGCGCTGAAGGTGGAAGACTTACGTAGATTAGAAAGAAACAAAGCCTGCATGCTCCAATGGATGTGTAATAGTAATATACTCGAACAACAAAGCATAAATGAATTGAGAGAGAGACTGAGCATAAGAGGAATCAAATGCTGTGTGCAGGAGAGGCGGTTGCGTTGGTATGGACATGTGATGCGTATGAAGGATGACAGCTGCATAAAAAGGTGCAGAGCATTAGAAGTCAAATGAAACCGCGGAGTGGGGAGACCCAAGAAGACCTGGGATGAGGTGGTAAAAGCCGACCTTACCCATTTACACCTCTCAAAGGCGATGACATACGACCGTGATCTCTGGCGTCACGCAGTAATACAGAGTACCCGATCTCCCATGGGTACATGCTGAAGCATATAGACAGTGCCCCCACACGCTCCCACTGCAAGGTGGTCGTGGAGGTGCCACGGCAAAAAAAAAGCACCCAGCCCACACTGTAAAGTGGACGTATAGGCACCACGGAAAAAGCACCCAGCACTCACAGTAAATGAGGTTGGTGTAGAAATCAAGCCAGAATCAGTTCCCGTCCCACCCTTGCAAGCAGGGAAAAGCGGATGTAAAATGATTATGATGATGATGATGATGATATACACACATATCATCATCATTTCATTTTACGTCCACTTTTCCCTGCTTGCAAGGGTGGGACGGGAACTGATTCTGGCTTGATTTCTACATCTGGATGCCCTTACTAACACCAACCTCATTTACAGTGAGTGCTGGGTGCTTTTTTTCTGTGGCGCCTGCATGTCCACTTTTCAGTGGAATAATAGGGACCCCAGTCCTATCATCTTATTTCTACAGCTGGAGCATTTCTACTGGAGCAATGTGAAATAAAGTGTCTTGCTCAAGGAAACATCATTCGGTCTGAGAATTGAACTCACAACCTTTCAATTGCAAGACCAATGCTCTAACCACTAAGCCATGTGCCTCCATATGTATATACATATATATATATATATATATATATACACATATACATGCACACATACATATATATATATATATATAGAAATTACATGAATCAAAGTACAGTTTAAATCATTTATTTGGTTACAATTGTTTCCTCCAAACCGAGGTTTGGATTCTTCGCAGTAACTATTTAGTGATATTTTACATACTTGACCTCCTTTTCAACACAAGAGACATATAAAAACATATGTATATATTGACCCACAGTGGGTTGACATCCATCATAATAATATAGCAGTATGAATTACCAGTATGCTGATCAAAGACCAACTCCCTATGTCAACCAAGAACATACCAGTACCACCCAAAAATACATATGAAAAATTATTGATCGACAGTGTAAACTCCTTTATCAATAGAATGAGATGGAGGACATTCCATTATGATAAAAACAAATCTAGCAAGGTTAATAATACTAACAAATTTGACTCCTTCGGCTTTAAAACCTTTAGAAGCCCCCCTCATAACACACTACTAAACTCCTTTGAAAATGACCTAATAAAACTAGTTAAGAATATTAAATACAAAAAGCACCGTAATAAAAACAACACCTTCTTAAACAAACTTAGCACCTCTATTAATGATTTCGAAACTAGTAATAAAATTATTGTACATGCGGACAAAACTAATAACATATACAGCCTAGATTATAATACTTATAGAAAGTTTATATATAATGAACTACATAAAAGCTACAAGAAAACCACTATGAAAAACTTAGAAGATATTAATATGGAAGGCTATAATATAGTGTCCAAACTAGGACTCCAGAGACATACACAACCATATACCCCAAACCCCCCTAGATTCTCTCTGAAGGACCACAAGGAGGACTTCATTAGCAACCTCTCGATTAGACTCATCTGCCCTTCCAAGTCTGACATTGGCATTATCAGTAAAAAAATTTTAGATAAAATCATCCCACAGATTACACACAAGATATACCTTAAACAATGGGGAAATACGGGTGAAGTGATTAAATGGTTCAAAGATATCAAGGATAACAAGGATAAAAAATTTATTCAATTTGATATCAATCCTTACTACACCTCTATTTCCCCTATCCTATTAAATAAGGCACTTATCATGGCCATGGACAATAGTGACCTGACTAGACCCCAGATTGATGTCATACTTGTGGCCCGTAAAACACTAATCACCTTTGAAGACCAATTCAATATAGAAAGAACTAGAAAACTATTGCACAAGACATTCAAAAACTATAACCTTAGTATTACCATGGACAAAAACACTAAAAACGTCAACTTCCTGGACGCCACCCTCTACCTAGACTCAATGATATATGCACCTTTCCACAAACCTAATGAAAAACTCATTTACATAGATACCAAGTCTAACCACCCTAGATCTATATTAAACTATCTCTAAGGGAGTATCTAATAGAATCTCTAATCTATCCTATGACGTAAACATATTTAACAAAAACTCGCAATATTATAATCAGGCATTAGCTAGATCAGGCCATAATATAGAGATCGAGTTCCTACCTACAAAAACACATAGCTACATTATTTCGCACATGTCCATGAGAAAATTTAGTAATAGGAATAGCAACCACACACACACTAATAGGGATGATACCAACAAAAGTAACCCACACCACAGAAATTACGATAGTACCATAAAAGGAAACAACTCACCAGACATAAAAAACAAAAATAGAAGAAGAAATAATACATTTTTCAACCCTCCTTTCAATCTAAACGTCTCTACCAACCTACCTAGGGCTTTCTTCTCACTACTAGATAAAAACTTCCCATCCGGCCACAAGTACCATAGCCTTTTAAACAAAAACACTATTAAAATCTCCTACTCTACTACGCCTAACATAGCATACCACATAGCTAGTAGCAATAAAAGAAAAATTAATTCTTACTTCCAACAAACTAAATCACAACAGACGATAAACCTTCAAAATAACATTATAGTAACTAACCCTAATATCAATAGAAATAATAGTAATAGCACTAGTGTAAACAATAACGCTGGGAACGACAACCCACATAACCATAACCCTATAGCTACCATCCAGACTTCTACACAACATAATAACCGGCAGACTAACACCCAGAATAATTGTAACTGTAGATCAAATAGAACCTGCCCTTTAGATAAAAATGCTTAATCAAGGATATCATATACTCATGCACAGTCACAACTATCAACTCTTCTGAAACCTATATAGGCTCTACTTCTAACTGCTTCAAAACTAGATACAATTCGCACCTCCACTCTTTCAAAAAACACAGTCTAGCCAACTCCACTTCACTATCTAGCTACATACACTATCTAAAAACTAAAAATAAACCATATACACTTAAATGGGAAGTGATAGGTAATGCGACATCGTACAAACCACCTAATAAATTTTGTAACCTCTGTCTACTAGAGACCCATACTATCATCTTCTCTAACCATAACCTCCTTAATAAAAAATCAGAAGTGTTCGCGTCTTGCCAACACCGCTTCCGATACTCTTTCCAAAACTTTAAACCCAATATATAACAATGTCAGACTTGAACCCATCACCACCTCTAGCAACTAGCATCAGGGGCACACCTTACACCTCACCCATTAATCCACTTTAACGCAAATAGTGGCACCCTAATAGTACCTTTTACCCTAGAAATATCCCCATGTACTTCTACTTTTGGTATATTGGCCTTGAATTACTTGGACTACATTGCACTAATATATAATTAATGTAAACTGTAGGCACAAATTTGGTTGTGCTAACATTGTCCTGTACATGGAGTGCCACCATAGGATAGATAGAAGATTAAGTAATTAATTTATTAAAAAGGCTATATATTCTATATGCTGAGTACAATGAATTATGTACAGGTGATATGCGAGTTATGAGTATATGTATGGCTTGATGGCCAGATTAGTGTCTTTGTATGAGAAAATTGATCTCTGGACCACCCTGGAGATATTTAACTTTGCCATGCATTCAGACATACAATGACCCAGAGCTTACCGGGAGTCATATATAGTAATAAGACCCTGCCAGGTTCTGCAGGTGGACTACACTTACAAAGATCATTGATTTGGAGGTCTGACTCTTTTTGTAGAATGTTCGGTTGTGGCACTCCATGATAGAAGGTAATCATCCTGATATGAACACCTTTAGTACTTCTTGATAGACTACACTGTAATTTATAGATAAGATACTTAAATTTAGAAATTGTTTATAACCTTATATGATAGGGACTCATTTGAAACACCATTAATGTACTTTAGGATTATAAATTTAACTATGAAAATCAGCTAGTTACCTCCCCTTACACATTAACTCCCCTTAGTCACACACACACTTCTGGAATATAATACAATGTCATCTCTCACAACAAAAACAACCCGATCTATGAATCAAATTAAGGAACGACAAGATATGATTTATAACATGGTTCTCCAGGCACCCAATGTTGAATCATCGTGGATTGTGTGATGGACATGTAGTCTATAAATTGCGTTTCCTGGATTGTGTGAGTGGTGGTGGGTGCGAGGACAGTGGTGCTGTTTTGCTTCTCATTTGTAATATTTTTGATATTTTTGGTGTTTCTCTACAAACGAGCTTATACATTGTACAGGTGTGTGAAAAATGCTTTAACAATACAGCCCCCATGATGCTATTGATTGCCTGCTTTAACTGCTTGTTTTTACATGTAACAATCTGCCGCACTATAATACTGTATAAATAAGACGCGTGCATGCCACACGTGAGACTGTTTCATACACTGACTACTCTAAACTTTCCTCTTGCTTTATCTTCATAAACTGCCAATGTTTTATTTTTATTTTTATTTTAATTTTGTCCTTTAATATGACTGTAACCTTTGTATGTAAATTGCCATGCTATATTATTATGATGGATGTCAACCCACTGTGGGTCAATATATACATATGTTTTTATATGTCTCTTGTGTTGAAAAGGAGGTCAAGTATGTAAAAAAAAAAATCACTAAATAGTTGCTCCGAAAAATCCAAACCTCGGTTTGGAGGAAACAATTGTAAGCAAATAAATGATTTAAACTGTACTTTGATTCATGTAATTTCTATATAACTGCTCTGTAAAACAACTGATGTTGTTACATTGAGCTATTTATCTTACTGGTAATAAGATAGTAATGAATTACTGTCTTTCACTATTTAGAGTTTAAAATATATATAACCATAAAAGGTTTTATTATATACATAACCATAAATAGTATCCTTAATACTATATATATATATATATATATATATATATATACGCACACAAACACAGACAAATATATTTATTATATAAACAATTGTGTTCGCTAATTAGGATAAATTTACCGCACATGCTTTTAACATCTACATTCTCTCTCTCTATACATATACACACATACATTACATATATACATTACACATATATATATATATATATATATATATATATACACACATGTATACATATCCTTATCTCTCTCTTTCTCTAAGCTGCTTACTGAAGCAAACATTAAGTGTTCATCCATTCTTGTAAATGACAACAATTTATAAAGTTATAAAATTATCAAAATAATCAGTTTTAAGGCCACACAGCTTTCATTTATGTCTCCTCCACATAAATTCACTCCATATGTGATTCAGTAACACTTGAACTTTAAATAGTTAGTAATCATTCATAGAATAAAGTAGCTCATCATTGTCTTGTTTTATTGTCATTGCTATTGTCATTACCATTGATGATCTTCACAGCCATTCTATCTGATTGTCTTTCATTTTCTATTAACCCTTTAGTGTTTACATTACTCTATATTTACTATTCTATTTTCACGTTAAAGGCTTTATTTCACATAATATCGAATCTACAAGATTCTGATATTTATTTTGAGAATAATACCTTAACGTTTGTATGAGCAACCAGTTATGGCCAGTTTGAACACAAAGAGGTGAGCAGATACAACCTGTTTAAATGCTCACAAACTTTCAGAAAGTCAACATCCTCATATTTTCTTAAAGCCTTGTTTGTCCTACTCTAAAAATTATCAAAAAGCAAACTTTATTTTACTCAGTCTCTCCTCCTAGTTTCATACAAATGTTGTTGTGGGGCCATGGCTGATTACTAGACTCACTCTCTTGTCACTACAGAACAGGTCGGTTCCCTTGTCACACTAACTTGAAAGAAGGTTGTGATCAGAAGGAGCCTTACATGGCCAGTTTGGTTTCCCCGTTACAAGTGGAGCCTACCAGCCTCAACCATCGTGATGATAAACAGCCAGATGGGATAACCCTCTTTCTGTCTAAAGGAGGCAAATCTTTAATCTGGGATGCCACATTCCACTTCCCATTCTTGTCACCTAGGCTACAAAAACAAGCACCACTGTCTGTAACCTGGAGGAGAGGAAGATAGCTAAATACTGAGAGATAAATGACCACTTTCTTTGCATGCCAGCTGCTGTCAAGCCCTTGGGTGTCATTGGCACATACCAGTTGCTGTCAAGACCTCGGGTTATGTTGGTTTATACCAGTTACTGGCGAGACCCCGTGTGTCATTGTTGTCAAGACCTCAGGTGATGGTTTGTATCAGTTGCTTTCAAGACCTCAGGTGATGTTGGTTCCTAAACTACCATGTTTTCCCACAAAATCAAGAAAGGTACATAACACCTAAGGAGCCCCACTAAGTAAAGTGGCTGTCTACTGGCAGTTCTCCACACCATTTTGTCCATGGGACACAGCTGAGACATTCCACCAAAACTCGGGTGTAAAGTCTGTGACTTCCTCTCCCCTTTCCCTTACTTTCTGCTATTAAATTTTTTAATATACAAACGATAAATTGTAAATTTCTTTTATTTCTAAATAAATATCTACCTGTATAAGTGATCCCAAACCCACATTATCTCAAATGTTCACTATTAGATAATTTAATAAACCCTGACATTACTTCAAATGTTCCTTACTAATTTGATATCAGTAGTCCCACACTCAACTAGTCCTTAGTTACATTCTAAGCATACCAGTTCCTCTTGTTTCTTTAATCAGATCTTACAGCCATATAAAATAACACTCCAGACACATTTATCATGCAATTCTCTAAAAGTTCTTCAAGTCATTATCAAGCTTATTCGCTGCACTTTTACCAGTTCCATCCATTCATCTGACTATATCTCACTCCACTTACATGTATGTTGAACTATACAAATTAATCACTTTTTCTTGTATCTTAAAAAGTTTTCAAGTTAAATTTTCATGTATCTTTAAAGATTTTAAGTTGAACATTCAATCAATAAATGCTATTGATTAATAAAGAAAATATAAATCTACAAAAAATACACAAGTATAGCATTAGGCCTTTTAGCACTGATTCAGATTGACCAATAGCTAGTTAATTTGGTAGATGGAAACTGTGCTGAAGCCTGTCATATACATATATGACTGGCAAACAACAAAAACACTATATTTTTTGTTGATCACCAGTCTGAAGAGCAAATCAATAACGGAGTGAAGTCCATATCTTCTATGAGAGACCCTGCACCAATCCTCTGAGAAATGAGCATTACAGGTCGATACACAATGAAAAAACTAAATACATGTAAACGAAACTTCAGCATTTTTATTAATATTTATATATATATATATATATATATGTGGTTGGTGTTAAGGGCATCCAGCTGTAAAATTCCCAGCCAAAATTACAGGTCCATCTGAGCAAAGTACGGCACAGCCAATCTGGCCAGACTTGTCTCATGATGTGGACGACCCGTATAATCTATGCAAGCATGAAAAATGGACATTAAACGATGATGACTATATATATTATAATGCACAGGCTTAACCTGGCAGCTGACTCATCTCAAACCTATTATTGATCTCTCATCATTTAGTTGAAAATGAGCATCTGATAGAGGTGTGATGGTGAAAGAGAAGAGTTAACAGATAGTAGTGGTGGTGGTGGCAGATTAAAAATTAGGAAGGTCGAGGAAAACTCAGTGATTCAAGCTTCTTCACATAGAATGTTGCAATAAAGGAAATATTAAATATAATGTAAACAGGTGCCTCTATCTTTTTGTTTTGTTGTTGTTGTCTTTTGGCATTCCCAGGAGTATTTTACCAATTTTTTTCAACTATTATTTATAGTGAATGACTATTGTTAATAGTATCATTATTATTATAATCATTGTTAGAGCGTTGGACACCATGCTTTCCGACAGAGTTATGTCTCTTTACATTCTGAGTTTAAATCCTGCAAAGCTTAGCTTTGCCTTTCATCCTTACAGAATTGATAAAATAAAGCACCAGTAATACACTGGGGTCAATTTAATCGACTTTCCTCTTCCCCCAAAATTGTTGGCCATGGGCCTAAATCACAAACCATTATTACTATAAGCATAGTTGTACATTTCAAATTGAATTAATTATTCTTTTACTATACACATCATTTTTTATAGGCATATATACACCATATATAGGTATATATACACCATACATACTCACATATAACCTGATACCAATATAAGTTGACCCCCACCCCCTATTTTATATCAGAGTAATGAGCAAAAATCCAAACCTTATTTATGAAAAATTTTAAGTTGGTGAAAAATCATCAAAATATTGACTCCGAATATAAGACAAGCCATCCTTCTACCATTGATCCTTTGGTCACATATTCCTTGGCTTATATTTGAGTATACACAGTATATATGCAGGTGTATAAGTGTTTGCATGCATGTGTATGTGCATGTATATGCATATGTATGTGCACAGAGCATTGCAGTACACTGTAAAGTGATAAGCATTAGAAAGAGCAAACAATGGTTTGCCAACATTGAAATCATCCGAGCAGAAAAAAATGGATGAAAGATAATGATAATATATACATGTGTGCATTTGTCCATCACTGTCTTTGACAGCATTTAACTGTTTTAACGGCTGTTCTAGTGATGAGTTTTCTCATTTTTATATGTATATCGAATACACTTACTTCGTTTTGATCAGAGATATTGTTTTTGTTTGTTTTGTTTTTTTCATTTCACTTTTATATATATTTATTTATTTATTATTTTTTTTTTTTACATTAAGTATACCAACAAAGCATGTAAACATCAGCAAATAAAACTGATAAAGACCCAATATTTGTCTGACACAGGGTTATAGGTACTCCCTTGAACCTCTCACTATCAGAAATGCAGGGACCCAGTCAGTTCAGTCATGAGATCAACTAATGATCTTACTGTTCACAAATCGTAATATATATTTTTTTAATTAATAACAGATTAACCAATAAAATATATAAAGAATTTTCAACTAAAATCATCTGTGTCCATCATATTGAAAAATGAAAGATATACTTGTTTTTTCAATAATAATTTGATAGAAGTCTAAAAGTAGAAACCACTCCTACAGATGTCATCATTAAAAAAATATCCTGTTTAATTGTAATGAAATATAATCCATCATGCATTGTAAGCAACATCCCTACTGTATTTTGTTTCATAAACTAACCATGTTATTTTTTAACGTCATCTTTTAGTCTCAGATTCTATAATTTTAAATATTTTCCAGATGGTATAATTTATGTATCCAAAACAATTTTTGAGGCCACAGTATAAAAAATAAGAGATATTACATCTTTGGAATGTTATATCAAAATTTGAAATTTGCAAAAATAAGCTTAATTTGACGTGAGAGAGCAGAGTTGCCAGCTTGGGTTATATGTAGCGGATTATGGGAGGATCCTTTAGTTATGTCAAGGACATGACACCTTCCCTAGTACTGCTGAACTACACAACAAAAGTACCCAGTACATATTGTAAAGTGGTTGGTGTTGGGAAGGAGCATCCAGCCATAGAAATCTTGCCAAACAAGGAGTTACGAGGATCCTTCAGTTTGTGTTAAGGACATGATACCCTCACTAGTGCTGCTGAGCTACACAATAAAAGAACCCAACACACACTGTAAAGTAGTTGGTGTTAGGAAGGAGCATCCAGCTGTAGAAAGCTGGCCAAACAAGGGGTTACGAGGATCCTTCAGTTTGTGTCAAAAGACAACTTCTCCTCTGCACTCGACATAACCATACATAAGTGGGATACAAAATTCCTTGGCCTGTCTGGGATGTCTGTGGCCCCACTTCAGTACTGACTTGGTCTATGTAGACCCATCCAAACCTTGCCAGCAGGGAAAGTGGATGTTACATAATAATGATGATAATGACAATGATGTCTACTATAAATTTAGTTTAGGCTATTTGCTACTTTAAAATATTCAATTTTTAATGGTAAGAATCCTATTCTTCTTCTTTATCTTTGCCCACTTATTGCTGAGAGAGGCATTGAGAAAGATTCCTCAGACATACCTTCCAGAAGGTCCTATCAGAAGCAAGACCAACTGTGCTTATAGATGTTATATCACTAATATGTTCATGGTCTACCTCTGGGTCTCCTGCTGGTTGACTTTGTCTAGAGATTCTTTCCTTAGACATTCTAACTCCTCCATGTCCATAATACAAGAGATGTGATCTCTCAATGCAGAGAAGTAGTGGCTCTCATCATCTAGGTGAGCTTGCTCGGACATTTATGAGCCTAGCACGCTATCCACCACGATCAAGCATAAGTGTTGGGAGGTCATTAGGGGAGCATCCTATGTCTCTACATAGTTGGTAGATGTAAGTTAAAGCCTGCTGGCCATCCTTCCTCTGACTGCAGCTGGGTGTCCAAACCAAAAGATCAGTAACAAGTTCCTGCTTTGCTGGCCAGCAAATTACATTCTTTGTTCCCGCAATATTGCAGATATATCAGGTATGGGACCATAGAACAGTTCTTTAGTAGGATGTTGTGTCCATGAGATATTAAGTATAGCCCTCAGCATCCATGTGTAAGTATATTAACTAAGTAAACTTCAACTGTCCTACAGGCAGGCTTTGAATTTATATTTTATAATTTACTACCAATATTTCTATTTGGGGCTACTTTCTAATGCAATTTGCTACTATCTGAAAATTGTGTTCTATTTCTTTTTTAGGGAACTGATTTAGTAACCCCGTGGAAGAGAGTATTGGTGCATTTAATTAGCTTTACAGAATATAAGCTAGGATGTTTACTACGAACTGTAATCTTAATATATAAGGCAAGGCTGAAATGTTCATAGGCTGACTATGAAAGAGTGATGTTAGAGCTGTGAAATCTTGCATGCATTAATTTCAACTCTTATTAATATCTGCATTGTTTCTTTACAGGGACTATGTTGAAAAATAAACCTCATTTGGTCATTCCATGAGAGTATCTTGCTTAACCTATGAATTTTTCAGCCAACGCTCATACATACAATAATATATATATATATATATATATATATATATATATATATCATCATCATTTTACATCTGCTTTTCCCTGCTTGCAAGGGTTGGACAATATATATTAATGGATTCAGCAAATGAAAAATTAAATATATTTCAATGGAAACTTTGTGGAATTTTCTAACAAACAAAAAAAAAATCAAAAGCTTTTCTCCACAACTTTTCTACATGCCACTTGGCAGTAATGAACCCTTTCATCTTGAAGGAAATACACATTTTGTTATGTGAACAAAATTACAGTGAATGTAAATCAAAATGACTAAATATTGTCTAAGCAAGGAAAAGCAGACATATAACCAATGGTGGTGGTGGTTGAATCAACAAACTTTCCAGCTTCCAAGAGAACAGGACTGCAACTATTATTTTATCTACTGTTGATACATAAATTTCTAACATTATTTATTAGAACATATCTAAAAACATGTTAATTCAAATGTTTGTCTTTACTAGTGGACAGATCATTATGAAAATTTTCAGTAATCTAAAGCAAAGGCTATGAAATTTTTAATGTGATGCAGTCATAGTTTTGTTTTGTACATATCAAGAATGTTTTATTAATGTGGTTTCATGCAGTACAGGATATTAAGAGTTAGTGAAGGATATATTTAAAAAATTGACATTCTAAATCTATATATAAATTTGAGCAACTTCCATCCATCACACAATGTGTGTGTTTGTGTAAATGTATGTGTGTGTAAAAGGAAGGAAGGGCTGATGAAAAAACTATAGCAAAACAGCTGGGGGGGGGGGGGGGGCGAATGTATGTCTGTGAGTTTGTATTTTTGTGTGTGTCTGTTTGCACTTTTATATTTATATACTCATACACATAAATGTATGCATATGCACATACACACATACGCGTCAGCGTGTTGAAAAAATCCTAGTTTTTTATATTTCATAATCAGTCAGGTCATTTTCACCAGAAAGAAAAGAGAATATTTATAGGTAATACTAGTGGTTTTAACAAATTCCACTGTAGTGTCATCTTTTGTAAACAGTTTTCTCTGTATTAATTTACAACTATCTTTATAATCTTATCAGTTGTTGATATAAGTCAACATCCAATCTTTCTATTTTTGAGCTCTCAAAAGTTATCTATACATCAACAACTAACTTACAAAATATACAAGCAGTCAAGAATAACACTGTGCTGTGTGATAAAAGATAAAAGCTTATATGAGGTGTTGTATCTGTGGATGTCCACACAAAATCAACAAGTTTGTGTAGCAAATATTGATTACTACGTTATCCATTGCTCATAGCTACTTAACAAAATCATAATAAAACAATTGTGTGGGCAAGTTGTGTTGACATCTATCTGTGAAAAAGTACCTTGAATTACTGTATATACTAGAATATAAGCCAATATGAATATAAGCCAACTCTACTATTTTATGTTTGAGAATCATCATCATCATCATCATTTAACATCCATTTTCCATGCTAGCATGGGTTAGACAGGCTGTCCCATTTGAGTGAAGTTGGGTCAGGTGACCATGTCTTACTCATATAGAACTATTTCTGGCTAGGTTTCTATGGCTGGATACCATTCCTAGCGCCAACCACTTTACAATGTGGACTGGGTGCTTTTTGTCATGACACCTACACATCTACTTCACAGTGTGGACTTTTGGCTGAGGATGTTGTCACCAATTTAGCGGAGAAGTATTTAGAGAGTTGTAATGTTGCCACGAGGAACCATCTTTGGTAGAAAGATATGATAGGAATATCGACCACGACTTTAGCATGTTTTACATTATTTATTAACAAAGGTTGAGCTGGCATGCCAAGAGAAATAAAACAAACGAATTAAGATTTCAGAAAGACACGGGCTACTGGCTGTTTGAGTGTTGCCAGGCCGTGGTTAAATTGTTGTGCTACATATAATGTTGGTTAACTTGTATGGTTGAAGTTACACATAAAAATGAGGTTACAAAAGGGAATGTGCCATTGCGCCGGAAAGCCGGCAGGCTAAGGTGCAAAATCTCACCGTCACATGTACGTGTTGCTGGTTCGAAGTTTCTGGTGCGAGAGAGAGAGAGAGAGAGAGAGTCTTCAAATCTTCGCGGGTAATTTCTCTCTCAGAACGCGTAGGGATACATCCTCTTCTCCTGGCGCTGATTGGCTGTGCTGAGCCAAATCACGCACAGAGAATGTATGTGAGCCCGCGAATGTAGGTCACTACATCACCTCCGAGCAGATTTTTAGCCGAAAATCGTTAACGATGAAGCCAAGGACCCAGATTATTGAATCAGCAAGAACAAATGCTGAAAGAGCACATCAGTGAAAAAATAATTGAGCAGAAAGATGCATGCAAGAAAAAAAATGAGGCACTACGGGCCGTGTTGAGCCGCTGTCAAATGACTAGCTGTTTTGTAGTTTATACGTGACCACCAAAGGTCTACCAGAAAACAGATAAAGTCTGACATGGGCGAAGTTGCTGTTCTTGCATTAAATGTTAATGGTAAGTGTTGTACCAGTAGCTGTGGACGAAGCTATTATGGTAGTTTACCAGTGCTGGCAAGAAGATGATGGGTAGGCGAGAAAATGTTGGCCTCCCAGATGTATTGCCGAATGTGCCAGGAAAAAATGGCTGGTTGCTTTGATAAGAAAAAAGCAAGCTGAATCTGTAGGTGGGTTGCAGTCCCACAATTCGGGCGAATCCACAGAAGTGGTGGAAATGCTGACAAGTCCAGTTCTATTTGTTGTTTTCCCGGTGAGTTGGGTAAAATAACAAGATAGAGGTTGTTTTTGGACGATGAATGTGCAACGAGATGCGAAACTGTTTGAGTTCAGCTGCAAGTGTCGATAGCATGTTTTGGTACCTCCAGAAGGTGAAAAGGGATCTCTCAGAATATTACGACGCTTGAAGATCACATACCATAGATAACAACATGTTGGTGTGTGTATATATGCAGGCATGTAATACAGCAAAGAAAATGTGTGCATGCGGTCACATATACAATGATAGAGAGAAATGAATTTTCATATAATACAGTTTTAAAAAAATAAATGTCCAAAATAAATGCCTAAAAAAAAAAAAAGAAGAAAGAATTGTTTCTTTTCTTTTAACAAAAAGTTTGTGTCTTTTTTCTTTGGGAACGCTCTACTAGGGAGCTAGTAGAGTTGTTGTTGTTAAAGCAAAGTCACAATGAATCTTCTGTAGAGTAGAAGTCGAGCGTTGAAGAATGCAGAGTCACCAATATGGCCGCCACGTCTGACGCCATAATGGTGAGAAAACTAATGTCTTAATTTCTCGAGTCCTTGTGGTAACGAGACAGAAGGTAAGGTGGTTGCGTCGGTAAAGTTACAAGCCGTTCCCTGGTGTTGGTTAATAGTTAGCCATGTGTTGCTGCTGATGAGGGGTACTTGGTGGTAGTCGATTTGAAATTTCCTCGTGGCGTAAAGTTTTTGAAATACTGCTAATTTTTTTTCAAAAAATATTCTAAAGAAAATTTTAATAATAAAAAAAATTATTTTCAATGAAAATTATTCAGCAAGAAATCCCAAGATGGCCGATCGAAAAATGCGTCTGTGATGAAGAAGCCGTCATGTGGCACGATGCAGCCAATCAGACGGCTGGGATTGGAGAAGACAAGCTGTACGCGGGAAAACAAAATTTCTGAGTCTCCATTTGTAATTTCAACAGAACGCCGAAAGCAAAATTCCACATCCAGGGAAATCCTTTTTTTTTTTAATTAATTTTTTTTTTGTGTTGTATTTTTGTGTTCGTCTGTATGCGTGAGTTACTAGTGTTACCATGAAAGTTATGACAGAAATATTGTGCAGGCCGCGTGCTTCAACAAATGGAATATTATGAATTTTATGGACTTACGCTAAGTGAGTCTAGCTACCCGATTCGAACATTCCAAATGTTAAGCCACTCCACATTGCCGTTAAAATGAATGGCGAATTCAAATAGGCTGCGTTTTCATTCTTAATCGTCGAAGGTCACCAATTTGGCTGAGGATGTTGTCATCAATTTAGCCGAGAAGTATTTAGAGAGTTGTAATGTTGCCACGAGGAACCATCTTTGGTAGAAAGATATGATAGGAATATAGACCACAACTTTAGCTTGTTTTTACATTATTTATTAACAAAGGTTGAGCTGGCATGCCAAGAGAAATAAAAACGAATTAAGATTTCAGAAAGACACGGGCTACTGGCTGTTTGAGTGTTGCCAGGCCGTGGTTAAATTGTTGTGCTACATATAATGTTGGTTAACTTGTATGGTTGAAGTTACACATAAAAATGAGGTTACGAAAGGGAATGTGCCATTGCGCCGGAAAGCCGGCAGGCTAAGGTGCAAAATCTCACCGTCACATGTACGTGCTGCTGGTTCGAAGTTTCTGGTGCGAGAGAGAGAGAGTCTTCAAATCTTTGCGGGTAATTTCTCTCTCAGAACGCGTAGGGATACATCCTCTTCTCCTGGCGCTGATTGGCTGAGCTGAGCCAAATCACGCACAGAGAATGTATGTGAGCCCGCGGAATGTAGGTCACTACAGACTGGGCAAACCAATATAAATATAAGCCAACCCCACTATTTTATGTCTGAGAAATGAGCAAAAATACAAACCTTATTTTTGTAAAATTTGAAGTTGGTGAAAATCATCAAAATATTGACCCTGTATATAAGCCGACCCCCCCCCCTTTTCTACCATCAAGTTTTTGGTCACATATTCCTTGCTATATATTTGAGTAAATACAGTATTTAACCCTTTTGATACTAATGAGAACCATATATTAAGTTACTATCTTAGTAAAGAAAATTTATAATTTTTGCAGATATCTCCAAATTCTTCATTAATTAATTGAAACAGTGTCTTTCATTAGAAATGTGGTTATGAAAGGGTTAATTAATTTCATTTATCACTAACGTCTTTGAATAAGGCAGGAACATAATTATGTGTATCATCATCATCATCATCATCATCACTGTTTAACGTCCATTTTTTTCCTCCTACCATCAATTCTTTTGGTCACATATTCCTTATATTCAAGTAAATATGGCAGTAGTTGAAAGTACATAAGTTTAGATTGGCTGAAGAGATGAGCCAGAGAAACATTACATAGGAAATTGATGTGGTGTTACTTAAAAGTAACACCACATCAATTTAAAAGTATACAGCCGTACCTGTATAGAGACAGCCGTACTTGTATAGAGACAGCCGTACTTGTATAGAGACAGCCGTACTTGTATAGAGACAGCCGTACTTGTATAGAGACAGCCGTACTTGTATAGAGACAGCCGTACCTGTATAGAGACAGCCGTACTTGTATAGAGACAGCCGTACCTGTATAGAGACAGCCGTACTTGTATAGAGACAGCCGTACCTGTATAGAGACAGCCGTACCTGTATAGAGACAGCCGTACTTGTATAGAGACAGCCGTACTTGTATAGAGACAGCCGTACTTGTATAGAGACAGCCGTACCTGTATAGAGACAGCCGTACCTGTATAGAGACAGCCGTACCTGTATAGAGACAGCCATACCTGTATAGAGACAGCCGTACCTGTATAGAGACAGCCGTACCTGTATAGAGACAGCCGTACCTGTATAGAGACAGCCGTACCTGTATAGATAGGGGGCCTACTAAAGCTCATCCAATGATATAGCAGCATCTAAAAAATTTTACATTTTTAACAGTAAAAAATAAGCAACTGAAGTAATAAGTTCTTGTCTTTTTATGTACGAGGGTGGGCTGAAATGTTCATATGCAGCCTATGAAGGATTGATGCTAGAGCTGTGAAATCTTGCATGCATTAATTTCAACTTTTCTTATTAATAATTGTATTGTGTCTTCCCAGGGTCTACATATGATAGCATAATAGGATATTTCAAACATTAACTATAATAATATGCTGTTTGCATATATCTATATATATAAAGGGAAGATGGACATTGTTTAGTGTACCGAACTTGCCTGCTACACCGTTCATCCAATTTTCATGAAACCTCACACATATAAAACTCAACGCGTAGAGTGGAATAGGCTACTTGAAATTTTCGAAAAATCGATAATCGGGCCCTATGACAGAATGTTTTTCGATTCCAATGAAATTTTATGTGAATTCGAACACAAGAACTCTTAGTTTACATCTGGCGCAATAAAAATAAATTTCATATGCCCATATAAGGACGTGCGTTATTGATTGGACGGCCAGCTGCATGTCTTCCCAGCTGTCTCAGTAAACGACCGACCATTAAAGAGTTTCTTTTCATATTCCACCTTATTCAAGTGGAAATACAGTATTATCCCTATCTGAAAAGGGAACCAAATTTAATGGTGTCTTTTGTGAACCTAAAAGCTGTGAGTAAATTTTCAGTCTTAAATAATCATGCTTTTTGAAAAAAAAATTACTAAATAATACGTTGACCAAGTTGTGTTGTACACATACAATACAAGTAAAAAAATTTACGTTGTATCAATGTTTTCCTTTTTTAAACAAAAGATTCTAAAAAATTACTTAATTTATAATACAGTCTTTTGCACAGGAAGTGAGTAACTTTTCGGGTGTTTAAACGTAAGTTCACCAGGGTTTGTGTCTTCATTATTAGCCCACCTCTAATGGCATTTTTTGTTCTGCTTACGACTAAATGTTATGAGCGTATTTGCAATTAATTGCGCACACGTGCACACCTGCATGCAGATAGACACTGACAGCCAATAAAAAATCGATAACTTGCTTATTAAGATATCGGTCAAAAAGAGAGATTGAATGTACTTTAGAACATTTTTTGAATATATTGTTCTTTTTGGCATGATATGTCAGAAATATAGCTACTATACACTTTGGTTATTTTTTGTAACTAAAAAACGGTTCCTTTTGGGTGGATACTTAACGAGAAAAATCCTAGGGTTTTGGACAAGTTTGTTTCAGGCGCTGTATAGACGCCTATTTTGTCACACCTTGGTCATGAATTCGTATTCTTTTCCAATAGATATTTTCCGCTCTATAAGGCTCACCAGGATATAAGGCGTATCATTTAAAATCAGGTCCGCGCAACAGCGTGTAAGGCCAACCAGAAAATGCTACCTTCTTTACTTTTAGTCTAGATCTATTACTTCTGTTAGAGCCGTGATTGATTACCATTGTATTATTTATACATAAGGCTCACCGGAGTATAAAGCGCAGAGCTGTTTTTTGATTAAATTTAATTATTTTAAGTGCAATTTATAGACGGGAAAATTCGGTAAGTTATTGTAATCATATTTCCAAACCTTCCCATTCACCAGTAACCATGCTAACGAATCTGGTGTCATCTCTCTCTGTATTTAATCACCTCTCTCTAACCTAACAGCTTCGTTACACGTCGTTATGCCCACACGGAAACATTCAAGACTTACCTCCAAAAAAGGTACAGCTATTGCTTTGAGACAACGAATTAGGCGTTCTCAGGTATGAGTTCATTCACAATTGATTAATCCTTTATGCAATATTCTCCCTTAATGTTAGCAAGTACTGCGTTTATCCTAACTGTCACCACTTTTAAGCAACTACAACATTCTAATCGTAGTTATATTAAATTTATTGTCTTACCTTGATTCCCTTTTGTTCATGTTAGACTTTTCTCATTTACTATTGACACTGCCATTGGCTTAGCTAACCAGTAGAATTAATTAATTTTCTCTAGGAAACACCTGCTGAGCGCGAATCTCGACTCGCTGATAGACGTCTTTCCCGGCTGGTTGAGTCACCAACATCACGTACGACAAGGCTTGCTGATGTTCGCCTTCATCGCCAACAAGCGCTGACGGAGGAATCACCAACATCCCGTCAGACGAGGCTTGAGGCTGTGGCAAAGGGCAATAACCCTAGATACAATTTTGATCAACTTTTTTTCACCTAAAGCAAATTTACCGGGACAGGTTTTTAGCTACTCAAATCTACTTCAGAGATCACGCATTGATGTAAAAAAATCAATAAAACTGAAGCGGGGCTCGACTTTGCGCAAAAAAACAAGGCAAAGTTACACATAGGAAAACTTTTTACAGGAACATCCTATATTCTTGAAAACTGTCACAAAAGACTCGCCATTATGCCGCGGTTAAGATAAAGGCCCTTTTAATTCTTCTTCTGCACATGTGAGCGCAAAAATTGTAAAAAAAAAAAAACCCTGAAAGTAATCGACATTTTCACCCTGCTTTAAATTAACTGAACATTCAATATCAAGCGATTTTGACTTCCGTCAGTCGTGCAGAGAACAATTTCAACGATACACTGTAACTACAATTAATAAATTACACACCTGTGTCTACTAACCTATTTTTTTCCATTGAAGTTCGAAGTTTTGAACCTGTGATGTGCGGGAAGTAACTTTCACATATTCTAACAGACCAAAGGTCGACTTACACCCGGGCAACGCCGGGTACTTCTGCTAGTATATATATATAACGAAGGAAATGTGGTAAGGAACCAGATGGACCATAACGCACGAAAGTACTCAATACTTAAGGTAGTAGAGTGGATAATAGGAACAAGTATGACCCCGACGGCAGAGCTCAAGCCGTTTCGACGGCTAATTCTGCGTCCAGAATTAGCCGTCGAAATGGCTTGAGCTCTGCCATCGGGGTCATACTTGTTCCTATATATATATATATATATATATATATAATAATCAACATAAGATGATTATTTCATTTACCAGTGGTTTCTTGAAAGCAAATAAATCTGCTTTCAGTCGTCAGAATGAAAAAATCCTGGTGTTTTTCAAATCCTAGGTTTTTCAAATCCACATTCAATAAAAACACCAGGATTTTTTCATTCTGACGAGTGAAAGCAGATTTATTTGCTTTCAAGAAACCACTGGTAAATGACATAATCATCATATGTTGTTTATTACATAAATAAGCTCTGTAACCTACATAGAGCACTCTTTTTTCCTGGACCTTTCCGACGGAATTACTTCATTTATATATAAATATATATATATGTATATATATATAAGTATAAAAGAGAAAACACAGGTAAGCATTAAGAGAAGGATTTTATCCAGGTATTTACGACCATTTCATTGGTAAGTGCAACCTTATATTGCTATACTGCAAATAGCAGCCACTCAATTATAATTGTTGTTCACAGTCCAAATTTTCAAAATAGTGAGTAAGTTACTCTTGAAATAATTCTTAATATATAGAGAAAAACATTTATTTGGAATTGTATTTACTAGTATAGAGAGAGAGGAATCAGAAGGTGAGGGGACAAACGGAATAGTATAGAGAGAGGAAGGGGGAGAGTTAGGAAGTAGAGTGACAAACTGAGATGGAGGGAGGGGTAGAGGTGGAAGGATTCCTTGATCAGTTTTGATATTCAGACTTCATGTCTTGGAATGTAGTGAGTTAAAGAGAATTAAATTGATCGTAGTGGGAGGGATGGATAGAGAGAGAGAGAGAGAGGGGAGATATAAAGAGATAAATATATATATAAAGATAAAGATAATAATGACAAAAATAAAAGCAAAGAAGGGGGGAGAAAGAAGAAAAGATAGCCAAGAAGGGGAGGGAAGGAAGGAAGAAAACGAAGAAATAGAAGAGGAATGAAAGAGAAGGGGGGGATATAGGTATTGGTTTTTGTGGGTAATTAAATAGGCTTAGATACAACAAGAGGGTATAAAGTCTAAGTATATGCAGTTTGTCAGTTGGTAGTAAGAGGTTAAGGGGTTAAGGGTTCGATTTGCACTTGTAATGCGAAAACTTCTCTTTGAGTCTATGGTTACAATAAATTGATCTTTCGATTTTATTGTTGAGTAACTTATTCTTCAAACTCAAGATGTGGAACAGCTCAAGGTCACATAATCGACAGCTTCTCATACCACTCCGATATGGGTGCGCGTGTTCGATAATTTTTTCCACTTCAGGGTGTATTGATGGTTACTTTCCCTCAGTTGCCAGGTCTTGTTTGCAAGGGTAGTTACCTAACGATGCTGGGAATGTTTCATTGCGTAACGGTGTGTATACCAACAAGCTTTAAATGTATTCCCAGTCGCTCCGATGTAATACCATTTCTGGTTGTCTGATTCCACTGCGCATTGGTAAACCAGGTTAGAGACTGCATACATTCATTTTGTAATGGACAGGTTTCAGGTAGGTGGTAGTTACAATTCTCTATATATTAAGAATTATTTCAAGAGTAACTTACTCACTATTTTGAAAATTTGGACTGTGAACAACAATTATAATTGAGTGGCTGCTATTTGCAGTATAGCAATATAAGGTTGCACTTACCAATGAAACGGTCGTAAATACCTGGATAAAATCCTTCTCTTAATGCTTACCTGTGTTTTCTCTTTTATACTTTAAGATTGAACGGAATTCTTACAAATTTGTGGAGTTACCCCTAACCGTACGTTGAAACCATCCATGAAACTGGCTTTCTTAACCACGAACTGGATCACAAAAAGCAATTTTCTGCTTCCCTAACTATATATATATATATAAAGTGAGAGTAGGAATGGAGTTTAGTGAGGAATTCCAGATACAAGTTGGAGTACATAAGGGTTCGGTCCTCAGCATGCTCTTGTTCATTATAGTCCTCCAAGCCATAACAGAGGAGTTTAAGACCATGGGAACTTCTCTATGCTGACGATCTGATACTTATAGCAGAATCGGTAGAGGAGCTAGAGAATAAATTCTGGCTATGGAAACAGCAGTTGGAATCAAGAGGACTGAGCGTGAACCTAGCTAAGATTAAAGTGTTTATAAGTAGAAAAGAGGACAAAACTCTGATTCCATCAGGGAAATGGTCATGTTCGATATGTAGGAAAGGAGTTGGCATAAATTCTATAAAATGTACACAATGCAGATCTTGGGTACAAAAGGGATGTAGTGGGATAGCAGGCAAACTAACAGGTAGGGAAAACTACATATGCAGTAGATGTACAGGGAAATTTGACAGTAGAAGTCGCAGTGATAGACACATTTTTCAAATGCAGGTAGGATCTATAGAGGTGGTTGATAGCTTCCGATACCTAGGTGATCAGATTAACAACGGAGGAGGGTGCTCCGAGGCCATAGTATCTAGAATAAGGACAGGTTGGAAGAAGTTTAGGGAGCTGCTTCCTCTGTTGACAAAGAAGGGTATCTCCCTGCGAATGAAAGGCCGGTTATATGATGCTGATGTGCGATGCTGCATAGTAGTGAGATATGGGCAACAACTCCAGAGGATATGCGACAGCTGGAGAGAAATGAGGCAAGCATGCTCCGTTGGATGTGCAATGTCAATGTGCATGAATGGCCAAGCATAGATGAGTTGAGAGAGAAGCTGTGTATATGAGGGATAAGTTGTAGTGTGCTGGAGAGAAGGCTGAGATGGTATGGACATGTGATGCGCATGGAGGATGACCGCTGGGTAAAGAAATGCCAAGAAATCCCAGTAGAAGGAAGATGCCGTAGAGGAAGACCACGAAAAACATGGGTGGAGGTGGTGAGAGCTGATCTCAGATTGCTTAATCTCACGGAGGAGATGACGAATGACCGTGACAAGTGGAGAGATGCTGTGTTGAATAGGACCTGTCCCACCCATGCAAGCAGGGAAAAGCAGACGTAAAATGATGATGATACATCTCGACTCCTCAGTATTTTCATTGCTCTAACATCACGCCGACTGAGCTCTTCGCAACCTTCGGCGTCGCGATGACTGTCATCAAACCCGCTGACAAAGGTGGCGCTGTGGTGGTTTGGAGCGCTGACCTCTATATGGCTGAGGCTCTCCGTAAGCTTCACAATATCCTTTTTTACCGCCCTTTATCCTCTGACCCCACTCCTGGCTACCAACAACTCGTGTCCTCCACCATCCACGAGCTCATCTCCTCCTCTCACCTACCCCCCACAGCCACCAACCTTATTGTACACCCCCCTCCCACACCCACCATCTACTTCCTTCCCAAAATACACAAACAAAATAATCCCGGCCGTGCTATCGTTTTGCTTGCAACTGCCCCACTGAGATAATTTTTGAATATTTAGACACCATCCTCGCCCCGTTGGTCGTCATCGCCCCTCCCACATCCACGATACAAATCATGCCCTTAAACTTTTCAACTCTTTCTCCTTCCCTCCTAGTCCCTCCCGCCTTCTCTTTACCCTGGACATCACTTCTCTCTATACCGTCATCATAAGGGATGACGGCCTCCGCGTTCTCCAACATTTTTTAGATTTACGCCCTACCCCTTACCCCAGCACTACCACTCTTCTCCGTCTGGCTGAGCTTGTTCTCAGCCTTAATGGATTTTCTTTTTCGGGTGAATTTTATCAACAGGTCTCTGGGGTAGCAATGGAAACCAGAATGGGTCCAAACTATGCCAACTTCTTTGTTGGCTACGTCGAAGCCCAGATCTTTTCCCAGTATGCTGGACCGACTCCTGAGCTATACGGTCGTTATATCGACGACTGTATCAGCGCCACCTCTCTATCACGAGAACAGCTCAACTATTTTTTTGTCCAATGTTCTTTTGTCCAATCTTTCCATCCTGCTCTCAATTTACCACCTCCGTCTCCGATTCTTCTGTCGCTTTTCTAGATATCTCTATCTATTAATCACTCTCACCACACCCTCTACTTCCATCTTCATTAAACCAAACAGGCTCCCAATCTTACGGCAACTTCAACTCCTCCCATCCAATCCACACCAAACACTCCATACCCTATTTCCAATTCCTCCGTCTTCGTCAACTCTGTAACAAGTGGAGAGATGCTGAGTAGGACCCGTCCAACCCTTGCAAGCAGGGAAAAGCGGACATAAAATGATGATGATGATGATGATTCCCTTCGCATGGCTTCCTGCTTCATCCAGCGTGGATATTTTTATCTAAAGACATTTTTCACAATTCCATCCCGCCCATCCCCTCAATCTATCTTATTTCTCATTCTTTCTTCTGATGAAGGACTAGCGTCCGAAACGTTAAGACCTTCTTCCTGCTATATCAAGCATTAACCTAATATATCCCTTCCATATACTGTACCGATTGTATTGTTATTTCTGTTTACCTTTTACATATATATATATATATATATAAAATGAAGGAGTTGTGGTAAGGAACCAGATGGACCACAACGCACCAGAGTACTCAATACTTAGGGTAGTAGAGTGGGTAATAGGAAAATGTATGACCCCGATGGCAGAGCTCAAGCCGTTTTTCCGTCGGGGTCATACATTTTCCTATATATATTATATATATATATATATATATAGATACATATGCATATATATATACTTACACGGAGAGAGAGAGAGATACATATACATATATCCGTATGTAGATGACAGGTGAGAGAAAAGAGTACTCAATGCCAAAGTAGAGTTTATATATTAAATTGCTATGTAGTGAGCCATCTTATTCTGGAGTTTCACCTGCATACACACAAGATCATCAAACAAGACCGTCTTGTCTGATGATCCTGTGTGTATGTAGGTGATACTCCAGAGTAAGAAGTTACACTACTTAGCCATAATATATACATATATATACACACAAGTCTGTAACTCTTTAAAATTTACACACACGCACATATATATATACACAATGCATTTCCTATTTCAGTCATGTTGCTACAATAAGAAGTTCACTTTTCAACCACAAGGACCTAGGTCCTAACCCTACATTTGTCCAAATAAACTTATTTCTAGAAAGTTACTTGTATATTTAATCTTGTGTATCATTTGTCCATATTTTCTAAGCATTTATGTAATTATATCCTAGGAATAGATTATTAAAGTATCATCTTTATTTTAAATCATTTCCATGTGTCAAGAATTAACAAACTATGGGGTTTCTTTTATGCAAACCATAAAAATACAAATTTCCCAATTTGTATGATTGTTCATATATTCAGTAATCCTGGTATATATGGCATACCAATCCTGCACTCTAAAATCTAAATACATTTGGTGCTCTTGCTACTAGTATTATAATAATTTCATTTGAGTAGGCATCAAACATTTTTGTAGTAGAGGCATAGTCAATTGAATAGATTTGGTATAATACTGGTATTCTATCAATTGCAGGGTAGGGTTGAAAGGTAAAATTAAGCCTGTAGAATGTGAATTCAGAATGATAAAATTAAATAATCTATGTCATCACTTCAGCACTTCTATTAATTCACAACCCTGATAAAGATTTCACACTGGTTGCTGTTGAGACCTCAGGCATCTTCAGACCCCACACTGCCAAACTCCTCAGTAAAATCAGATCGTCAGCAGCCCATCTGAGGAAGGAACCCCACGAGGTGGAGTGGCTGTTGCAACAAGTATCGCTGGCCATTGTCTGCAGAACACTGTCCAAACACTGCCCAACCTCAGGCATAAAGACTATCACCTCCTCTTCCCTTTCTTTCCTGGCCTCATAGTCCTTGATTTTTCCCTCCTTTTCCTTTCATGGCATTTATAGCCCTTTCTCCTACTTTCCTATACAGTCAGATTTGCCCTTCTTTATCCCCCACCCACCCCACCCATCCCACCCTGCTGTTTGTTGCTTGGTTATGTTTTTATCCCATTTTTTCTTTCATATATTTCCATCAATATTTGTAATGTTATTTATAGAATTTTGAATTAAAAAAAAAGTTACATAAACACATAAGTTAAAGAGTTAAACTAAACAATTCTATTTCTGTCCAGTTTAAAATATATTTTTATACACCCGATTATGTATAATAATAAGCCTCCTTCTTATTGTGTAGCTAACAAGTTACATTCTTTCATAGCTCTTCTCAGAAGTTATAGCACAAAGCATGTCATCTCTTAATAACTATTCTCAGAAGTTACATCAAAAAAACATGTTATCTCTAAATGACACCAATAACCTGTCGAATTTAATTCATTCAAATGACCTTGGTAAATCTAACTTGAAACCCTGTTAAAATGTAAACAAGAACAAACTATTCTTGGTGTGAATGTACCATCATGAATTTGGTAAAAAAAAAAATTGTGAAAAAAGGTGGTCTACTTTGATAGTAAATTAGAGTAAATAGTAGAAGAGAGCAACTTGATAACTTGATTCTTGGTGGTGGCCAAACACTAACTGCAACTCAATTATACTATTTAGACATTTCTATATTTCTAATGACCTCATATCTTTGATGTTTGTACACTAGACAATTCTTAGGTGGTGGTGGATTGGCAGTATCAGTAGAGATTCGGACTCCATGCCTTCCAGCATAGTTACGTCTCTTTACGATCTGAGTTCAAATCCCGCCGAGGTTGACTTTGCCTTTCCTCCTTACGGGGTCGATAAAATAAAGTACCAGTAATGCACTGGGTTATTGCTGGCCTTGTGCCTAATGTAGAAACAATTATTATCCAATCTTCAAATGTCCTATTTTAACACACAAACATGTATATATATATATATAAAGGAATTGTGGTAAGGAACCAGATGGACCATAACGCACCAGAAATACTCAATACTTAGGGTAGTAGAGTGGGAAATAGTAAAAAGTATGACCCCGACGGCAGAGCTCAAGCCGTTTCGACGGCTATTTCTTGGTGGCCCTTGAAATATGTATAATGAAATAAATATGGTTTTATAAATATAGTTTCAATTTGTTAATATATTGTATATTTACTCCAATAATTTGTTGAGTGGTTTATATCAGTTATAAAAATATTTTGCTTGTTGTATCCCAACAAATTAAATATATATATATATATATATATATATATAAAAGAGCTTCTACAGGACTAGAACTGTTTCATTCGTGAGAAATCATCAGGAAGCTCCTGATGATTTCTCACAAATGAAACAGTTCTAGTCCTGTAGAAGCTCTTCTATATTAAAACTTTTATACTCTGCTATGTATTGAGTACCTTACTTACTGTGGTTACCTCCGATTCAACCCGGAACAACTTATATATATATATATATATATATATATATATAGGGAAAGAGTCAGGACCCCAACAGCTGAGCTCTGGCTGTTTCGACAGCTAGATTCGAACGTTATGTTATGGTCCACATGGTATCTTACCACACCTTTTTTGTTATATATATATATATATATATATATACATATATACACTGGCGGCAGCACCACTCATGTCTAAGTTTGGGTTTGGTTTTTCAGGCACCTTCACGATGCTTCAACCTGAAGCTGACATGGACTGGGTGCCTTTTTTGTCATGTCACCAGCACAATCACCTTACAGTATGGACTGGGTGCCTTTTTTGTCATGTCACCAGCACAATCACCTTACAGTATGGACTGGGTGCTTTTTGTCATGTCACCAGCACAATCACCTTACAGTATGGACTGGGTGCTTTTTGTCATGTCACCAGCACAATCACCTTACAGTATGGACTGGGTGCTTTTTATCATGTCCCCAGCTCAACCACCTTACAGCCGAATGTAGCAAATAAACTATTTATTGAATCAATATAAAAGAATTAACAAAATTCTCATTTTTCGATAATCGTGAATAGTGATATTTTTTCTCCAAACCAATGACAAGCAGATGTTTTGATGAAAAAAGCCTTATTCCAGTGAAACATGTCAACAATTAGTTTCTTACCTGCTTCATAAGGTCTATAAGTACATTGTGCCATTTAACAATATAACCCCCATGTCAATAATATTTAGAAAATATGTATAGCCAAAATTATGTCAATATAACCATCGTCATAATATTACAAATAAAAGAGAAAAAAGAAAAAGAAAAGGAAAGAGGAAAAAAAAAACACACACACAACTAGGACCACATGCAACAAAAAGCAGGCGAAAGGGGTGGACAAACAAAGCGCTACCCGAACAAAAGATAACGAATTCCATTGACTCTTTAGAAAATGAGAACTCACTGCCAAACCTCAAAAGCTCAATCACAAATGTTTTTAGGTTGGGCTATCTCTGCATATCTTTCTTTTATTTGTAAGGTTGAAAATATAAAAATAGATGCTTAGACCTTTATTTTGTTTTAGCTATAACTATAAAAACCATGCTGTAGCACTGCATAAGGTTAATCTATAAACAAAACTAATTTTTCATTTTTTTTTTTTTTTTTGTTATTGAATTGATACATATTTACTGGTGGATGGAGTACACAAGGCGAACCCTTCTATAATTAAAAGTATTCCAACCATGACTAACTCTTTCTATATCTAGGAAGATATTATCCACTATAACCTATATTTAAGAGTATAAAGAAGAGAAAAGTTGGCTGTTATTTCCAGTAGGTCAAGCAACCATATAAACGCTTCCTCATTGATTCATTCTAGGAGTATTGAAAGGACACGTGTGTTGTAGTTTGGTAGCAAAAAGGTAATCCTAATAACTTCCTGAAACAGCTGTTTCTATGATATCCAGCCCAAAACTGTGGCTACGCTTGACATCCAGTACCAGGCTCCAAAACTATGGTTCCACTGTGAGACGGGTTCAGCATGGCCAACTGGCCTGTCCCCACTCATAATGGCGCTATCCAGTTCCACAGTGTAAATGTGATGGGTGTTAGGAAGAAAGGGCATCCAGCTGTAAAATACTAGCCAACTCTGGCCAAACTTGCCTCCCAGCCAGGACAACCCGTCTGACCCATACAAGCATGGAAAAATGGATACTAAACAGAGATGATGATGATGATTTTATATATATATATATATTTCGTTTCTGAATTTGTTTAGCAAGATTCTTTATCTGAAAACGTGTGTTGAAACCGATATTGTTATACTTTGGGAGGGTCATGTTGCCAATAAGAAACACACGCACCAGTTGCTTTCACTTCAATTTATTATAAATTAAATTTATAAATTTAGGAATTTATAAATTTCCGCTTGGTTGGGTGGTTCCACAACCAGACGATTGTTCATATATTGTCAGTTCTTTCGTCACACATTCTGTGACCTCTTCAGTGACTGGGGATTCTTTTCTTTGTTTTTGTGCCTCTCCTTTGTTCTGTTCTACGCCATCTTGTTTTTGTGTGTGTTGTGTGCTTAGTTTGCACATGTGTTACATCCGGGTGTCTGTGTGTGTTTATATTTGTTTATTTATTTGTTTATTTACATGTTACTGGTTGGTTGTTTGTTCTATGTGCGTGTGTGTTTTCATTTTGTCCTTAATTTTAAGTTGTGATGTTGCTGTTCCACTCATGTTTTCTATTTAATTTTGGTTGTAATTCATTTATGTTTATTGCCTCTGTGATTTGTCTAAACATTGCGTCACAGAGGCAATAAACATAAATGAACTCCAACCAAAATTAAATAGAAAGCATGAATGGAATAGCAACATCACAACTTACAATTAAGGACAAAATGAAAACACACACGCACATAGAACAAACAACCAACCAGTAACATGTAAATAAACAAATAAATAAACAAATATAAACACACACAGACACCCGGATGTAACACATGTGCAAACTAAACACAAAATCAAGATGGCGTAGAACAGAACAAAGGAGAGGCACAAAAACAAAGAAAAGAATCCCCAGTCACTGAAGAGGTCACAGAATGTGTGACGAAAGAACTGACAATATATGAACAATCGTCTGGTTGTGGAACCACCCAGCCAACTGGAAATTTATAAATTCCTAAATTTATAAATTTAATTTATAATAAATTGAAGTGAAAGCAACTGGTGCATGTGTTTCTTATTGGCAACATGACCCTCCCAAAGTATAACAATATATATATATATATATATATATATATAAACCTTTTGTCATAATTTCATGTAAGAACATTTAAGTTATGTTCCAAACAGCAGCTTAATAATTAGAAAGTTAGTTGTATTACTTAATCCTTCCAAATTCTTGGTTATTTACAAAATTATTTGAAAATCATACGCAGTGTTTTCCATTAAAAGTATGTTAGTAAAAGAGTTAAACATATTTTGATTTTTTTTTTTAAATAAAAAAAACATCTACCAATTCATGTGTTTATCTCGTGCCATTAACCCTTTCATTACCATATTTCTAATGACAATGCCAATGGTTTTCAAATAATTTTCAAAATAAATCTGGAATTTTGGGGAATTTAGTAATATAATTAACTTTCCCTTTCGATGAAGAGTGGCATTTTATTACAGGTAATTCAACCTGTAAGCTACCAAAGTACTACACAATTATACAATGATTCTGATCTCTACACAAATCAGCTGTATTTTTCTCCATCTCACTATTTACAACTTGGAAAATGGGAAAAATTAAATATCTTTGTCAGAACAATACCAGTGCTAGGATATAGATGATCAAATATTCAGCTTACAGGCCAACATCCTAATTCAAATATATTATAAAAACAAAATTAATGAAAACAAAAGAGGAAGCATTAAAGAAAAGCAGATCTAGCTGTATAATAAAGGAAAGGACTATAAATGCCATAAATGAGAAGAAAGGGAGAAAAGATTATCAGGCAACGGAAGAAAGAGAAGGGGAAAGGGTGAGACTTTCAACTAGTTCAATATTTATTTCATCTCGACCAAACCGAATGAGATTATCTGCTAAGCTGGATAGAGACTTAACAATTTCAATACAATATTTCTAATGGCATACACTGTATTTTTAATAATTAATAAAGAATTTGATGGGATTTACTAAAGTTATTTAATATTAAGACAATATTTGTAACATAACGAAAGATTTTAATGAAAAAAATAATGTTGGAAGGTTTCAATTTAAATAGGAACTTTTTTTTTAATGGTTGGTTTTGTTTCACAGAAGCTGAGCCAGTTTTAGCTAAGAAGGTATCAAAAAGTTTTTAAGATGGTAAATATACTGATCTGAGACAATATAGATGAGTAAGAAAAACAATAATTATGAGGGAGGAACCAAGAAGTCTTAGACTTTCAAAGAAGTAGAATTAAGAAAACTAATTATTTTGTTTTTCTGAAAGGCAATATAAATGAAGTATGTTTTCAAGATATACACTATCTCCATTATAGTAAGATGTTTATACAATACCATAGTGTGCTGCATTAACATTTTCAAGGAACCATATCCATGTGTTAGGTTAATTCTCAACATCTTGTAATGATTTTAAACAGAAAATGCCTAAAAACAAGTTTGTTCATTCAAATGTTTATACTATCATTATTAGTAAGCAGATGGTCATCAAAATTTGCAGCTTTAGAGAAAAGACTTTAATTCTTTAATATGATGCAGTCAAAGTGCTGGCATGTACTTTTTTTTTTTAATGTCTTGCTAATGCGGTTTCGTGCGGTACAGGATATTAAGAGTTAAATACTAATTAATATACATTTTTAACATTTACAAGTTATAATTGTTTGACATTCTGAATTGAACCTGGTTGTCCTTCAAAAGGGCACTTATTAGTCTTCCTTTAATATGAGGATATGGTTACATCTAATTCTTAGCCGAAAATCAGGATTAAACATAATGTATGTAGATTACTGAGGTTAGACTACTCATAAGCGGTTAAATCCTATGTTATAATACAGACAGGAAGGGCAAACAAAACATTCAGTTTATTAAGTTTGTGATTTTGTCATCAAGTATTTGAATGAAACACATTTTAAAAGTTAAAAAATATTTTATATATATATATACTTTTTTTTAATCATTTTTTTCTTAAAAACAAAAAACCATGACTGAATTCATATCTAACAAAAGTTTAGATTTTAACTGTCTTTGATTATCTCTCTAAAACCTCTATTTTAACATGCTATTATTATATGTACAGATACTCTGTCTCCTTATCCATAGATATCTTCTCAAACTGTTTTTTTTTTTTCTAATCCCTGTTCTGTGTGAATCTTTTTTAAAAGTGGCAGGCTTGTATAGTCTTTAACCCACATGGATCCCACAAGTTGTTTTATACCAATAAACACAATACAGTCCAAATGAGCAGCAAAGTATACCAAGTTTTATCCACCTTATTGCACAGATCAGATGCATAGACATTATACAGCAAACAATACATGTGTTCATGATAAGACACATGAGATTGATCGCTGGACATTACTTGAAAGGACAAAGTAAGAAACAGCAGCATCTTAGAGAAAGTTTAGCTTTCTATTGAAGAAATATTGCTACAGTAATTCTACTACCTGCTTAGAAGTGTCCAAAGAATAAAGAAATCTCAAATACACCCTCTAGCATTTAAACCGGCCGTAACCAGCCAAAAGTCTCTCACCTCTTTCTGTTCAAACCAGCTGTAACTGGTCGCTCATACCTACATTAAGGTATTGTTCTCAAAATAAATAACATCAAAATCTCATAGATTCATTATTTTATGTGAGATAATTATGTGAGGTAAAGCCTTTACCATGAAAATACAATAATATATATAGAGTAATGTAAATGCTAAAGGGTTAGGACAAATACTCTAATCACAACTAGTGGCATGGGATATGAGGATAGATTACAACTGAAATATAAGAATATCATTAAAAAATACAAGGAGATTAAATATTGATGTCTACAGCAACACAAGACAGAAACCTGTCGCACGAGCAATTCATTTTATATATGAAACAGTCATCGTTGATATTAATGAGCAGCCAATGATTATATACACACACACACACACACACACACACACACACACACACACATCATGAAGTACAAGTCAACAGGTTAGAATTTACTTCGTTTATTCATAATCGCTGTTATATATATTTTAGTGATAACTTATGCAACAATTATGACCTCATCAAATAGCTAAAAGTGGAGTGCTCTATCCTGCATACATTGTTTTAACATCCATTTTTCCCTGCAAGCAACGGTTGGACCTGACTACATAGACCTAGTCAGTACTGAAGCAATGGCTACTGATCTCCCAGACAAGCCAGGAATCTGTCACAGCACTTATGTATGGTCTCACATTCTACCAGATGCACAAGAGAGGTTATCACATCTTTGACACAACCAAGGGTCCTCCCAAACCTTTGTTTGGCAAGCTTTCTACAGCTGGATGACCTTCCTATCACCAACTACTTTAGTGTATACTGAGTGTGTTTATTGTGTGTGTGTGTGTTTATTGTGTGCGTGTGTGTGTGTGTGTGGTGTGGTGTGTATGTATGTGGATTGGCAGTATAGGTAGAGAGTCGGGCGCCATGCTTTCCAGCATAGTTACGTCCCTTTACGATCTGAGTTCAAATCCCACCGAGGTTAACTTTGGCTTTCATCCTTACGGGGTCGATAAAATAAAGTACCAGTAATGTACTGGATATTTGCTGGCCTTGTGCCAAATGTAGAAACAATTATTTTCCATCTATTTTTCTGTGCTGGGTTTGACAAGTCAGTCATTCAAAGTTACTGCCTTCCTAAATGGATCAAGACCACATCTTCCATTTTTTTTTTTTTTTTTTTTTTTGCAATGATTGAATGCCCTTCACTTTACAAAGTGTGCTGGATGCATTTCTCTTTTTTTTTTTTTGTAGCACCAAAACTAGAGAGGTTATCATACCTCTAGCAATACTAGAGTCCTCCTTACACTATGCTCTCTCTACATTTGTTTGCCAACAGCTTTCTGTACTAGCTTGGCTTGTTATTGTCAAATCAGTTCTTATTCAGATTTAATATCCTCCTAGATGGATCAAGGAACCACATTTTATTTGTATATTCCAATTTTTTTGGTGTGGTTTCTACAGTAATTTATCATTACACAAGTGTTGAGGTTGTCAACAAGACTAAAGACTCCTCACTATCCTATAGTATCTCAGTTAAATCAAACATTTTATAGAATTTATTGGGTGCATTTTATTATGATGCCATTACGAGAGAGTCCTCTCCATTCAATATCATCTCTTATTTTTCAAGGCAAATATGCCCAAGAGTTTAATTTGAATACGGGAATAGTGGCAGAGAGAGAGATAGAGAATTCAGGGAGAGAGAGGGGTGTTCAAGGAGAGAGAGAGGAGGGGGATTCAAGGAGAGAGTATGAATATGACCATGAAAAAGAAAAAAGTGAAAGGATAGCATAGAAGTGAGAGGAGGAGGAAGGAGAATGATAGCTACATGTTGGTTGTTGGTAGAAGGGTGGTTGAGCCAATGAGTGTGTGATAGTAAGAGAGAGCTGGTGGTGAATAGCAACTAAGAAATATGATGGTGAGACTAGTGGATAACATCTAAAACAATTGTTATATTTGGGGAGGGTCGTGTTATAATATTGCCAGAAAAATATTGTAAAACACACTCAGTTTGGTTTGGTTTGGGTTTCGCTCCAGTACAGGAATACAATGGAAAGAAACAGAAACATCACTGATGATGTGACAGTTATGTGATGAAAGAACTCCGAGAAACTATATTAATATTTATAAATTTAACTGTTGGTCAATCAATGATAAATATTGATTACCAGCTGAATTAATTATATAAATATATATTAAAAAAATATATATATATATAAAAATATATATAAAAAAATATATATATAAAGGGCAGTGCCCCAACATGGCCTCAGCCAGATGGCTGGAACAGGTAAAAGAGTATATATAGTTATACATACATACATGGTGGCTGCCAACTCGTTTTCGAGTACGGCCACTACTTTATATACATGTAGGAGAACCCCTACCGATGCGCTGAACGAGTGTGACTTTTTAGTCCAGCCAGCGACTTGAAAACTCTGGTACAAACACTACACTTGTGACAATTATTGACACATAGTGCTTTGCCTTTGGTACCATGTGACGACAAGTGCAGAGAGATCTCCAGATATAAAGCAATGCCTGTGCCGTGAAGCTTTTATAGTGAGCAAAGGCACTGCACAAAGCCAGTCCCACTCTCTTAACCAAGATGATATTTACCAAAAAGAAGAACAAGTCAACATCACTGGATACCATCAGGGTTGCAGGTTTTATATCAGAGTTTTCTTTCTCCTAGAATTCTGCTCTGACAAAGGCTAAGGGGTCATCTCTCCCAGTGATTTTGGATGGCCATTGACTCTTAAGAGCTCCTTTGACAGGTTTTGTTTTTGGTCCTGCAGGATGTCCAAAGTCACCCTCCTCACCAAGAAACCTTGGTGGGGTTGCCAGTTTAGTCGCCAACGACCCGACCATGAGACAGGTTGTACTGGGATACATGTAACCAGTTGCACTAACTTGTGACCTGACATACATACATACATACATACGTACATATATATATATATATAAATAAAAACACAGCCAACTGTATACAGTAAACTAAATGTGTGCACTCTGAACAGTTGATTGCAGCTGCATAACTGCAATTTGCCAGATTCATTGAATGAGCTAGACGCTGGCCGAGGGATGCTGAATTTATACCAGCAATCTTCGTTACTTTTGTTATATATATATATACTGTAGCGAAAACCAACCGAAACCAAACAGTGAGTGTGTTTTACTATATTTTTCTGGCAATATTATAACAATATGACCCTCCCCAAATATAACAATATCAGTTTCAACTCACAATTTCATATGAAAAACCTTGCAAAACAAATACATCGCCCTCACAGCTAAAACAGTGGAACAGTGGAAGTGTGGATATGAGAGTAACATGGCATGCTGGTTGTAGGCAAGAGATTGAGCAATAGGGGTGCATATCATGGTGTTAGGATAATAGTGATGGCAACAGAGAAGTGCAATGATAAGTTGTAAATGACAGACTAAGTCACATGGTGATGAAAATGATGGTTATGTCATTGGTATTGTGTAGAGAGATGGGAAGATGGATAAATGTCAATGAGTCACAATACATATAAACACACATACATGCATAAGATACATACATACATAAGATGCATATATACATACATACAATACACATGCATACATACATAAGGTGCACACACACATACCTAAGATACATATATACATACGCTACGTAACATACAAACATAAGATACACACATACCTAAGATACATACATACACACACACATACTCAAGATTCATATATAAAATACATACATAAGAGACATACACACACCAGATACACACATACAAGATACACACCAACACACAAGACACACAAACAATATACACACACACACAAGACACACACAAGACACACAAGACACACACAAGACACACACACTTTTACTTGCTAAATGTAAAAATGCAGTAAATATTACACAATATATTATTCAGGTACTATCAAAATCAAAAGGTAGTATACCATGTACACTAGAATATATACTGATATGAATATAAGCCAACCCCTCTATGTTATGGCTGAGAAATGGGCAAAAATCAAAACCCTATTTACATACAATTTGAAGTTGGTGAAAATTGTTAAAATGGTTATGTAGGTGACCTGAGGTCGTTGACATGTTGGCCTTGCTTCCAGGACAACCCCAGGCCATATGCATTCACACTGCCTATCTTGAGTGAGGTCATAATCTATTAAGAGGAGAAAGATAAAATAGCACCCAGTACACACAGTAAATATGGTTGGCATTAGGTAGTGTATCTAGTCATAGAAACCATGCTAGAAACAGTTATGTATGAGCAAGATATGGTCATCTGATCTGGTTTGTCTCACAGCAGGACAACTCCTCTAACACATGCTATCATGATGATGATTGACCACCAAATATAAGCTGAACCCACCAACCATCGATGTTTTGGTTACACATTCCTCCGTTTATATTTGAGTATATACAAAAAGTTTGATATTTTTGTAAAAGCACTAGACCTTACAGAAGCTGTGATACTAATGCCTTTCCAATGGACACAAGTAATGAGAAATGAAAATGTTTGAACCAAGAATCAACACTAGCTTCATGATTGATTTTACTTTGACTTTATAACATTTATTTGTCACAATACATTATCATACAATATATTGATTTCCAACAAGGGGTGAAAAAGGGTAAAGGGTAAAGACCCCCTTTGGTCACGAATGACCATGGGATTTGTCAAGGCACAAGTCCGGGCAACAAGTGTTTGTTGAAGACTAGCAATCACCCATACATACCAGCCTCCCTCTCCATGCCACCAATGTGGTCCAAGGTTAAGGCAATGGCCGATACAGCTTGGCACCAGCGACATCACAGCACGTTTCTACAGCTGAATAAACTGGAGCAACTTAAAATAAAGAGACTTACTCAAGGACACAACACACAGCCAGGTCTGGGAATAAAACTCACAACCTCATGATTATAAGCCCAACTCTCTAACCACTAAGCTATACACTTTCAGGGAGGAGGGGTGGGGGGTATAATCAATTAATTTGAACCCAGTATGACTGGTACTTTGTTGGATTTTTTTTACTTCAGAATGCAAAGATCTGTAGCAAAACATCACAGGGTATTTTACCTGATGTGCTATTAATTCTGTCATCTCAATACCTTTATAATATATTGCCAAATATTTCAGACTAACAAATGTTTTACTCTTAAACATCAACAAGAATATACCATTTCTTGATATGTAAACCCAGAAAACCTAATTGGTTGTCAGCTTCCTCACTTCTCAACATTTGTTTTAAGAAACAATTTGGATTTTTAAAAAAATAAACATAGAATGTTAAGTTACTTTATATATATATATATATATATATATGAGATAATAAGATAAGTTCAAAGAATCATTAGATAAAATATATACAGTATTTCCTCTCCCAATCAGTATAAATCAACTACACAAAAAAATCATTTAAACGAGGCTATAAGTTTAAAATGTACTTATGAAGAAATAATAGACAAATGATATAGCTTCTTTTCCGTGACTTACAGCTACAAAATATTTACCTAATATTCCTACTAGCCTGTAGAAATTGACTAGTTGCCAAAAACATATATATGTATCTATGAATTTATATATACCCTTTAAATTTAATATATACCCATGCTAGCGTGTAAGATGGACGTTAAATGATGATGATGATATATATATATATATATATATATCAGCAAAACTATATGGAGGAGAAGGCAATACATTTAAAAACAAGATTTACTTCTTACACAGTGTTTCATCTAAAGTACCATTACAGGTCTATATATATGCATATCCATATATATTATTATAAAGCTCATGCACTTCAGAATCTTCAGAGAAGAAATTTTATTGTCTTTAATGATGTTGCTGGAGGAAAGTCCAATCTGTATAACAGCAAAACGAATTTATCATTTAATGGTATAATTAATCCTTCAGATGAATGCTTAGAGACAAATATACATCGGCGTTCATACCTTGATCTGTAATACGTTTAAACGGAGAACAAACTTATTTATCTAAAATGGAGGCTATAAAGGGGCATAATTATCTAAGTGCAATAACTGTGGTATATTTAAAAAAAAATTAATTATAACTTGCCAAAGTTAAGTGACATTGAGAGTAGATGTTAGGTGGTGTGTTGGGGGCCAAGGTGGTGTGTTGGGGGCCAAGGGGGCCAAGGTCTTTAATTAAGTCATCAATTATAAGCTGCAGTGGTCTAGCATTTATTAAGGTGGGGAAGAGGGAAAGGAGAAAAATACTTTTTAAAAAAAATTTTAGATATCCTAACTACTCTATAGAAAATAGCTAATAGGGTTGAGGGAGGAAATTGAGGCTGAACATTTTAGATGGCTATATGAGATCATAGGCTCTGTTAGAGAAACAGTAGGGAAGCCTGTGTGAGCAATTGATTACTGCTTCGGCTCTACTGTTAATAAGTGTAGGTGCGGAGCTTGTCATATAATATGCCCCATCAGACACAAATTACATTTCTTCTTAAAGTTATAAGAGGCTGCCCTCTCTATTATACTCCATTGGGTTGTGTAACTAGTGTTGGAATCTATTAATTGAGTAATATAGTTTGTGAGAGAAGTTGAGAACTTGAGTTTTCTATTTTTAAACGAATGGAGATGAGATCTAAATCCAGTTTTGAATTCATTAGAGGTAGCTCCTATGGACGATTTAATATTATTATCTGTAGTGACTGTGCACTAATAGATTACATTACTAACTAGGCAATGACCCTGAAGTGGACAGTTTCTAGGGGTACTATAATTACAGTTCTTGTGGTTATTTTTTACTATTGTATTCTGTCAATCATTTAAGCTATGGTTATTTACATCAAATCACGTGCTAGTATTATGCATGTTAGCGTTATAATCATTGCCACAATGGCCACCATCATAACCATCACTAATAGTAAAGGAATCAATATTACTATTATCATTAATACCGCCATAATAATTACTATTAATTACAATAACTATTACAATACCATTATTACAATAACTATATATATATATAAGTATAATAAAATAACAGGAGGCTGGAGTTGTGTAAATCCTTGAAAGGTTTATTATACTATGATCATTTCAATGACCGGGTTCCGTATGAATCCGGTGATATCATCAGGTATTCGAAATATAATAAATGCATGTAACAGATAAAATCCATGGGGCTGAAAATCATAGACTCGAGGACCGCTGGCTAAAGTGGAAGATGCTAGATGGTCGGTTGTCCTCAAGTCTATGATTTTCAGCCCCATGGATTTTATCTGTTACATGCATTTATTATATTTCGAATACCTGATGATATCACCAGATTCATACGGAACCCGGTCATTGAAATGATCATAGTATAATAAACCTTTCAAGGATTTACACAAGTCCAGCCTCCTGTTATTTTATTATAATATTTATCTCCGTACTCGCACCACCAACTACACAAACGAAGACGGTTGAGCTGCTTTACGTTGAGTACTCCCCATATTATTACATCAAGATTGACCATACGGAATGACCAGCTCTATCCAGTGGTGAACCTTCAAACCTAAATATATATATATATATATATATATATATATATATATTACTAAATTAACTCCGAGATCAGAGTCACTCCAGGTAGAGCCACTACTATGAATAGAGAGATCACAGCTTCCGCTACTATGGGCATGTGGTTAGAATGTCTCAGGAAAGAATCGTTGAACAGATTTTTCAAGAAAAACCAAACCAACCGGCAGGAGACCCAGGAGTAGCCCCTCAGCAAGATGGTTGGATAACATCTATGAGCTTGGCTGGTCTCACTTATGGAACAAGCTAGATCAGTTGGAGATGGTTGCTTCTGACAGGACCCACCGGAACGAGTATTTGAAGACTGCCACCACAACCCTCTCAGGAATAAGTGGGCTAAGAAGAAGAAGACTAAATTCGCAAAAGGATTAGTATAATCTATCATTTAAAAATTCATATATAATAATGAATATTCATATATAATAATGAATATTCTTGAAGTTCATCTAATCCATGAAGTCTGTAATACAATGATCTAAATAATCTAACTATCAACTGTAAGAAGTATGTATTTTACCAAAGATTTTAAATACTTTCTAATTTTGAAGTAACACATGTTTGTTCTCAAATGTTGCAACTGGCACAGTTTAGACCAATAAATTATTCTCTCTTGTTACTTTGCTTCTGGTTATCGTTTCTTACTATTTAGGGATTCTGATTTAAATACTGTATATACTCGAATATAAGCTGACCCCTATTTTATATCTGAGAAATGGGCAAAAATCTAAACCCCGTTTATAAACTGGAGAGAAAGGCAGAGCTTGGACAAGCTGAGAGAAATGCTGGGTTTAAGAGGAATCTGTAGTGGTGTACAGGAGAGAATACTCAGTTAGTATGGGCATGTGATGCGTATGGATGATGAACAATGGGTGAAGAAGTGCCAGGAAATGCCAGTGGAAAGAAGCTGCAGTAGAGGTAGACCAAGAATGACCTGCGCAGGGTTGGTGAGAGCTGACCTCAAATCACTGAGACTGAGAGGAGATGACAAAGGAACATGACAAGTGGACAGATGCAGAGAAGGACCAATCCAACCTATGCAAGCTCAGAAAAATGGACATAAAAACGATGATGATGATGAGCCAGCTAATCAACATATTTTACGGGGTCGATAAAATAAAAAAAACCAGTAACGCACCAGTGGCCTTGTACCTAAATCAGAAACCATTATCATTTAGCAGAATAGAGTTATGGCCTTTCTCAGTTCAAATCCTGCCAAAGTTAGCTTTGCCTTTCATCCTTATGGAGTTGATAAAATAAAGTACCAGTAACACCCTGGGGTTGATTTAATAGATCTTCCCCTCCCCAAAAATTGTTGGCCTTGTGCCTAAGTCAGAAACCATTATTTAGCTGAATCAATGCATTCATCCACAAATTCCGCTCATAAATTTAATTTTATATTCAAGTGTACAAATAGATTTAATCCTTTAGCATTTACATTACTCTATATATACTATTGTATTTGTGTGGCAAAGGCTTTAATCTTACATAATTATCTCACATGATATCGAATCTGAGATTTTGATGTTATTTATTTTGAGAACAATACCTTAAGATTAGTATGAGCTGCCAGTTACGGCTGGTTTGAATAGAAGGAGATGAGAGAATTCTGGCCAGATACAGCCGGTTTAAATGCTAAAAGGTTAAAATTCCATCGATCACCTGAGATTCACATAGCGCAATCAAAGCATGGCCAATGGAGACTAAAATAGAAAGTTACAATCTTTTTTTATAAAAGCTAATTAAGAGAACATTTCAGAATTCCAGTTTATACTTTTTATCAAAATACTTTTTACCCCTCTTGCGTGCACGCACACATGCATGCATACACTCACACACACTTCTTTCATGTTAGTAAGAATGGGACGGAATTATTCCTATCAGAATGTTTCCAAGCATTCCATTACATTTTACAAATATGATGTTCATAATAATTACATAATGAACATCCAGATTATATGAGATCAGTCTTTATCCTACACAGTCGGTATATGTCCATAAAATCCTGCTTCTGTGTCTTCAAGTTTAGTTAAGATAGTTAAATATAAAGATAAAGTAAAATACTTAACTTACACAATAACATTACAAGATGCAATGAGCCATATTAATGCTCTCTAGATGAATTAACATGAAAAACTTCAATGAAAACTGAAAACATTTCTTATCTGACATTTGTTTAAAATAATTTTTCAGAAAAACTATTTAACTCATAACATCCTGTACAGAATGAAGTCGCATTAGTAAGGCATTCTTGAAAAGTATCAAATACACTATTTCAATTAGTTAAGGAAGAATTTTGAGGGATTTACTAAAATGTTCAATCGTTTCATTACTAATTAACTTAATGTAAGGTTCTTATATAAGATTATGTTGGAAGATTATAATTTAAATTCAAAACCTTTAACCCTTTAGCATTTAAACCAGCCATATCCGACCAGAATTCTCTCACCTCTTTCTGTTCAAACCAGCGATAACTGGCCACACATACTGACATTACGGTATTGTTCTCAAGATAAATAATAAAATCTCATAGATTCCATATTATGTGAAATAATTATGTGTGGTAAAGCCTTACCATGAAAATATAATAGTAAATATAGAGTAATGTAAATGCTAAAGGGTTAAAATGGGTGGCTTTATTTCATAGAATCAGAGTCAGTTTTTTTATATTTTTTATATTTTCTGCTAAATCATTACAAGCAACATGCTCCACTCTTTGCAAGGAAGGGAGGGGGGGGGTACTTTATTCTTTACTATTTCATAACAAAAACATTAACAATAAAATTCAACAGTAGAATCATACTTATTATATTTAGTATTTACGTTTTAGTTATGAAGATAGATGATAAAAAATCATAGAATTTAAATCCCAAACATAGCATGGAAAAATGGATGTTAAATGGTGATGATATTTCAATCTAAAGTGATTTTGAGTTAATATAAAAAAATAAAAGCAAAATGTTTAACCAAAAGAAATGTTGAATTTAGCATTTTTCTTATTTCTTTTATAAGTAATTAAATATTTTTCTTTCAATTCATTTGTTTTTCCTTTTTATTTATTATTTATTTTTTCCCTTTTCTATTTTTGTATTTCAGCTTTTTATTTTCTCTTCTAGAAGAAATGTCAACAGATAATGAATTTAATAACAGAAGCAGTGAAATGCTTCCCCTCGGTTAATAATAAGGACATACAAGAGATAATAACTTTGAAATGTAAAGTAAAATCACTACAATGGGTCAAGATAATATGTTGCATGTTGTGTCTCAAGAATCCTAATTATCAAAAAGTTTAAATGTTGCGTTGTTATTTGGAAAACCATTTCATTCATGAGTCACAATGATGCTTATGCAATAGATAAGGAAAATAAACAGGTTGTTGCTTCAGTATTAAGTAGATCAAAAGATGAGACAAATAGTTTGGGAGGGGGCAATTTTCTTTTCATTCTTTTGGTTAACAAAACTAAAAAATGAAATAGAATCTATCTGTAATTTCTAAAGGTATCATGAACCCTTCAGCTTTAATGTTTTTATAACACTTCAGATTCACTTCATCAGCACCTGCATAAAAATATAGCTCTCACCCTCTATCTATCCCCTAGCCAATCACCTAGCCATTTGTCTATTCCCTAGCCTAGCCATTAGCCTATCAATTGGTCTATCCATTGGTCTACATCTCAAGAAAATCTTCATTTACATACACAACATTGAATGTCATTTAGAAATAGACAAATTAGAACATGTTCAAGGTTACTATTATGTAGAACAAGCTGAGCCTGTGGAAATTCCATGGTTGTTGACAACTAAGACACAGTAATTACTCTGACATATATTTGTTGAAATAATTTATCACCTCTGGCTGAATAGATGAGAAGAAAAATGAATTACTTTATTTTGCCTCAACACCTAATAATTGATATCTAATTTAAGCCCAAGGCCAACAAATTTAGAGGAGGGAAATATAAATCAACCCTGTGATTGTTACTTTATGATATCAACCCCAGAAGGATGAAAGGCAAAGTTGACCTGAGTAAAATTTTAACTCAATTGTAAAGAGTCAGAATAGATACCTCAATGGCACTTTAATCAACGCTTTACCAATTCTGCCAATCGACCACCCTTCAACATTTGATAACAATCATTACACAATTATATCAGGTAAATATTATACCAATGTATCATTATCAAAAATTATATCAATGTAATACTTCTTTTAGTGTTACTTGTGCTTTGTTTTCTTTGATTATTACTGGTACTTTATTTTATTGACCTTGTAAGGATGAAAGGCAAAGCTAACCATTGGTGGGACTTGAACTCAGTGTAAAGAGATGGAACTATAGGCCACAAAGTATGGTGTCTGACGATCTACTGATATTGCCAATCCACTGCCCTTAACATTAACTGAATATTAAGAAAATTAGTTACATTACAAAAATCTTCCAAATTCATAGTTATATTCAAAATGATTTTGAAAGTTAAAGTTTAAATCCCACCGATGTTAGCTTTGTGGGGTCGATAAAATAAAGTACCAGAAATGCACTGGGGTCAATTTAATCAACTTTCCCTTTCCTTCAAATTGCTGGCCTTGTGCCAAAAGTAGAAACAATACTAAGTTAATGTTTCAAATAAACTTAAAATTTCTTACTTAAAATTATGATGGAAGGTTTTTAGATAAATATAAAAATCTTATAGTAAACAGTTTTGTATTGTAAAAACTGGGGTAGTTTCAGGCAGTTTGGTATCAAAAGGGTTAAATGAATGTATATGAAGACAAGGATATAAAAAAATACTGATAACTGCATGTCAGGATGGTTTAGACATGAAATTCAACAGGGAGATTTTTTTGGTAAAACCCTGAGCAAGATGGTTAGATAAGATGCATGAGCTCAGCTGGTCTCACTTGGGTATCCAGCCAGATCAATTGGAAACGGATGCTTCTGACAGGACCTGCTGGAGGGCATGCTTGAGGACACTACCTCCACAACCCACCCAGGAATAATTGGGCAAAGAAGAATTAAAACAAAATGTAAGTTTGGTGCTTATAACATAATGAAGCAGCTCTATATCTGTATAAAAGATGCAGATGTCATTTCTCTGATGAAAATAGTTATCTATAAAGCATGTAGCTCGTATTAAGGTATTCTTTAGATTGATGTGCAACATTGAAGTAAAAATATCTAAAAAACAGCTGAAATCATAGAAATGAAAGGTAGTTGGAAAATATATAACTTGCTATATACTGTTCTGCAAAGGGATCTGAAGCAATGTGCAAGAGAGAAGACTGCATTGGTACAGACATGGCTGATGATTGCTGGATGAAAAAGTGCCCAGAAATACCAGTGGAAGAAAGCTGTGATAGAAATATACCAAGGATGATCTGGGCAGAGGAAGTGAGAACTGATCTCAAGTTGCTGAGACTCAGAGGAGATGATGAAAGAATGCAGCATGTGGAGAGATGCTGAAAGGGACCCATCCAACCCATGCAAGCATAAAAAAATGGACGTAAAAATAATGATGATAAGAACAGACAAGAAGCCAGTAGAAAAAGTCATTAATATGTCAACAATATTCTGAGATGTTTTTAATAGAATTTGTAGTGTTTTTTTTAAACTAGTATACAGTAAATAAAGGTAGATTAAAAGATCCACTAGGTAAGGCCTGTGACTTACAATGGAATTAATCTAAGACAGAGCTAGCTGGAGAGAAAATATTGCAAATTCAAACCAATTTAAAATCTTAGAAATGAACATAAGACTATGATAAAATGACACGATGTTAAGAATAGATGATTAAGAAATAAGATGGTTATCAGACAAAGCAAATCAAGATTCTCACGACTCAGTATTATAGTACGATTTTGGCTGACAGCATATATTTGAATATATTTCATGTCTCCATATAGAAATTCTTATATTCATCTGTATTCTTTTTTGTTTTCTTGTCTACTGAATTTTATGGTAAAGTGCATTGATAACAAAGTTTTTGATTTCAAAAGAAATAGATATTTGAGTTAGCATTCAGTTTAATGTACTCTCTCACAAACAAAAATGTTGGCATTATCTATAGAAATAATGGGATTCCCAACACTTAGCTAACACTATCTTCTCTATTTCAACATAATAGTTTGATACATACAACTAGCCATTATATAATATTCCTGATTTTCATAGTGCAACAAAGTACCAGCTTGAATATTGCTGTAAACCAGATGTTGTTGTTTACAGTAGGGACTTGGCATTTCAGACAAGATGTCAAGCTAAACAGATAATAGCAAACAATATGGCTTCATCCTTAGCATCCCAGTGAGAGATTTCAGTAGAGAGGAGAAGTGGGGAAGCTGTTGTGACACATAATGTTCAAAAACTCTTGACACATGCTGTTTATGAGTCCTTAATAAACATTTACTTTTTCTTTTCCTTTTCATCAAAATATAAGTTGAAGATGTTAAAAAGTATAGTGTAAGCAGCTTACTTCCTGATGTCGGACGACCTACTCACCGAGTTCCAACAGGATCAGTCGAGCAACAAAATAGTCCCTTTGCATAACTCAACATGGAATACTGTTAATTGTGCAAGGTTAGCAGTCTTAGAACCACCAGCCTCATCTCCAATATCAACAATATTTAAAGTAAATCAGACAAGATATATTCCCTCTGTTTAAAAAGCCAGATAGACAAGCTAGGAAAATTATAGCACCCACTCCCACATCCACCTAAAAAATGTAGACATTTGAGGATCATTTTTTTTTTCTTTTCATATAAATACCAAAAGAATTAGAGCTTCATTTTTAGTCCATCTGTATATATCAAATGAATTTAGGATATTTGGGGGTTACATGCTTTCCATCAAAAGCCATCTTCTAAGATGAAAGAAGTAAAATATCTAGATATCACAAACATGTCTTACTCTTGAGTCTTAATTTCTTTAATCAAAACAATACTACATAACTATTATAATCATTGACCCAGTTGTTGATGAGTAAAAATGTTGAGAACATTTGATACACATATTTGTTAGTTGGAAACGATGTATCTAACAGAGAAAACATCTGTTTTCCAATTTTATGAAATAAATATCATATAAATTGAATTTTTCTATCAACTAGGTGTCAGGTTTGTCTTGTAAAATCCCAGGGAATTACAAGGCTGGTGCAGAATGCTAGTTTTATAATATGCAGACAAATGGTGCTTAATGCTAGTTTTAAGGTTACATGTAGATAAATGGTGCAGAATGTCAGTTTTAAGGCTACATGTAGACAAATGGTGCTTAATGTCAGTTTTAAGGGTACATGTAGACAAAAGATAATCATTAATGAATGTTAACTAAGAAGAAAGAATGTCCTTGGTCCCCACAGCTGATTTCCTCTATAAAGTTGGAAAAACGGTGGCTCACTTGAGGAAGGAACCTCATGGGATTTCAGTGTCTATCTCTGATAATCCAGCAACTTTTTCCTTTTTCCATAACCGTAATGACTTCTTTAACCATATAACTGTCAACTTCAATAGCTGGTCCCTCTGTTGGGTTTACTGGGAGCAGTCCATCTTCTCACTAATTCTCCACATACAGCAACCACTCATGCTAACATTCCCAAGCCTCTTTCTTCTGTGCATTGGTGCAGCTAAGTGCACTAGTGTTATTCTGATTCCCCAACATCTTGATTCCCACTTTACAATGTGAAGCACCTCACATCTCTGATCATCATGCCACAGAATATTGTTAAACCTCTGGCTTTCAGTTTCTCTCCATGCTATGAAAACTTGCCATCTAGCCCCTTTTCTAGCTCCATTCTTCCAGTCTTACTATGCTAGTCTCTTAGCTTTTATATTTCCACCTACAGTACTATACTACAACCAAGTCTGAAGAGGTTAATCTGATTGTATCCTTGATCCAACTAGATCAGTAATCTTCAACAGGTTATCACGTAGAATCTTCAAGTTGTCAGCAATATCATAGACATTACATAAAACATGAAATTCTAGATATGTAAAAACAGAATTAACAGGCTTCAGTATAAACTTAGCAAAGGTGAAAGTCTTACTTACTAAGTAGGAAAGCAGACAAGATCATGCTATCATATTGGAAATGGCCAAGTGCAATTTGCAGGTGGGTGATTTGAAAACATAGTAGTCAGAAAAGGGTAGAAAAAATTCAGGGAACTATTTCTTCTGCTGGTAACAAAAGGATTCTTTTTCTATATAAAGGGTAGATTATCTGATATCTGCTTCATAGTGGGATGTTGCATGGGAGTTGTTGGGTGCAGAAGATTGCACAATGATTAAAAAGAAATGAGGCTATTATGCTCTACTGGATGAGTAATTTTAGTGTGCAAAAATGACAATGTACAAATGAGTTTAAGGAAAAACTGGGCATTAGAGGAATCAGATGTAGTGAGTAAAAGATAAGACTGTACTCGAACATATGTGATGTGTATGGATAATGATTGTAAGGTGAAAAAGCCAGGAGCTCCAAGTAAACAGTAGCTACAGTAGAGAAATACCAAGGAAAAAATTTGGTACAAGTGGTGAAGTTGTTCTCAGAACACTGAGTCTCATGGAGAAAGTGACAAAGGAACAACACTGTGCTGGAGAAGTCTCATCCAACCCATGCAAGCATGGACAAGTTGACATAAATGGTGATGAACTTTCATCATCACCATTATTAATAACATTTCTAAAAATTTCTTTTTCAGTTTAATTTGTATATAAAGTTTCACACAAACAACTAATTACTTCCAATTTTATGGAACAAATATCATATAAATTGAATTATTCTATCAATTGGGTGTCAGTTACATTTCAATTAGTTGGTGAGTATTTGCAAGGAATTAGAGTGGGTATTATTGTAGGGAATTAGAGAGAGGGTACTATTGCAAGGAATTAGAGAGAGGGTACTATGTGGAAAGAATTAGAGAGGGTACTATGTGGAAATAATTAGAGAGGGTACTATGTGGAAAGAATTAGAGAGAGGGTACTATTGCAGGGAATTAGAGAGAGTGTGTACTATTTAAAAATGAAAAATGCTTTTCTAAATATTTTTATTTTGTTTTTGTCAAAACTAAGAAATATGAGAAATCTATCTTGTAAAATAATTTCATTTGAATTAAATTTTATTTTACTCACAAGACCAAGACAAACTGACGAGGCATAGAAATAAATGAATAAATAAAATGTGGACGAGTAATTGATATATCTTTTACAAAAGTCTTGAATCAGGAATTTAAATTGAAATATTTCCAAAAAGACAGTTTATTTAGGAGTGTGTGTATGTTGTAGAGGGAGGGAAGCTCTTCTACACTAACCAAATATGATACATTGATGAGACAATTTCCGTTCTCTGTCAGTACTTGAATAACGAAAAGAAACTGGTCATGCCTGGACAAAGTACACATGTTTTAATTAATCACAGATAGAAAACATTTCAGCTGCATATTTGGTGATAATTTGGCACACAGGCTAAGAGGGCCAAACAAGATATTTTGAAATAAAATATTTTGCTGTGTCATGGCTTCAACTTAGCTTTCATATTTTAGCAGTATAGAAATATATATGGATATATATACAATATGTTTATGCATAATAGTCATAAATCTCACTATGGGTATTTTAAGTTATGATCATGTCATAGCTATATCAGTAACCATGTGAGATTGCTAATACTAGTATTTCAGGACCTTTATCTATCTTCAGTAATGTTCATTCATTAGGTACTAAGGAAAAATAAGCTGATAGCTTATAGATTTTTGCCAAAAAACCTGGAGGGGAAATGGGTTCCACCCGGTTTTAAAAATGCCTTAGAAACGCTGTATGTCACTATGGCACCCCTTAGACTGCCTCAGGAGTTACAGTATCATGCATACGTTTACGGAGATGTTCATTAGTGTATAGTGCAGGCTTAATAGGCTGGTATTAATAAGCAGTAGCTCTAACACAGTGTGATTCAAAATGAAGATGAATATGGAAGCATATATGCTATGTTTAAGCCTGGTTTATTATTGATCCATATATTATTAATTTTGACTAATATCCATTTTAAAAGATACCCATTTTACTATTAATGTGGTGCGTTAAATAAATATATACATATACATCAGGTCTGAACACAATGGAACCAGACTCCCATTGTCACTATACTGTCTCCGCCTCTCTCACTCTCCCCATCTCTCACTATTATAAGCAAATGGGGGCCCACGTGCTGGCTTCCCCACGGCCCCGGCAGACAAAATAGAGATGGCGTTTCCCCGGAGGATGGTGAGGGAGACGTGCTGAAGAGCCATTCTGGTTTACAGAGCTCACACTTGCAGGTAGCGAACTCTGTGCTGATGGTGGTGAGTAGGGAGGTGGTCCTAGGGCCAAGGACACCAGAAGTCTCCACTGCTACGGGCTGATGCTATTCAGAGTCCAGTTATGTCTCACAACTTTCCTTTATATATACGGCTGTTACGTGTAACCAAACATACTCCTACACTGATGACACTACCACCCACGTTTCCTGAACACTGCCAACACTATCCCCAAAACTAACCGTTTTTGTTTTTAGAGTCAGAAAATAGTTGAACTGCAATCAATTGCTGACTCTCTATAAACACATTTTGAAACTAACTGTCTAAAACCACTCTTGGTTCTACAATGTAAAACATTTGTTTTTAAGTGATTATCTTCATAAAAATCCTTCCATCATAATTTCATGTAAGACCCTTTGTCAAGTTATGTTCCAAACATCAGCTTACTAATGAAAAAATTAATTATATTATTAAATCCTTCCAAATTCTTGACAATTTTCAAAGTTATTTGAATGTAGAATCAGTGATTTGCATTAGAAATATAATAATTGTTTCTACTTTAGGCACAAGGCCAGCAATTACCCAGTGCATTACTGGTACCTTATTTTATCGACCCCGTAAGGATGAAAAGCAAAGTCAACCTCGGCGGGATTTGAACTCAGATCGTAAAGGGACGTAACTATGCTGGAAAGCATGGCGTCCGACCCTCTACCGATACTGCCAATCCACCGCCAAATCACCATCCATCCATTAGAAATATAATAATGAAATGATTATTCTGTGACAGAGCTGTTGGTAGTGCTGCTGCTGCTGCTACACACACACACACACACACACACACATATTTTAGACTGTAAAAAAAAGAAAGAGAAAAGTCTATTTGGCTGATTGCCAAAATCTTACACCTATCTATATGATTTAACCACCATCTGCCAGACATACTATTCCTGCCCTCTGCCTCCATCACATCTACTACAATGGATTCTGTTCCTATGACCTAGTAAGCTATAAGCTATATACCAAGCCCAACCAATATACCCAGCTAGCTTTTTCTGGTCATCCCTAGTGTGTCTCACTGCATCTTAAGGATGAAAGGCAAAGTTAACCTCGGCGGGATTTGAACTCAGAATGGCAAGGGCCGCATCTCTATGCATCAAAGCATGACATCCGACCCTCTACCGATACTGCCAACCCACCGTTGATGGACATCTGCTCTGGCTTGGCTCACATCGCGACAACTTGTCTAACCCATGCTTGCATGGGAAAATGGACGTTAAATGAGGATGATGAACATAAAAGCAAAACTAGAATGGAAAGAACAGGGTAGTAAATTGACTCCGATGTTAACCAGTACTTGATTTTATCAACCTTAGAAAGATTTGAACTTAGAATGTAAACTAAACAACACATGGTATCATGGTTGATTCTTTAACGATTCTGCCATTCAACTAAATAATGGTTTCTGATTTAGACACAAGGCCAACAATTTTGGAGAGGCCAAAGTCAATTAAATCGACCCCAGCACATTATTTTATCAACCCTGTAAGGATGAGAGGCAAAGCTAACATTGGTGGG